>BGPR01000121.1:1382174-1429061 GCA_013235015.1 Araneus ventricosus | reverse complement strand
AAAAAAATGGTCTTCACCTTTCGCCGAAAAACCAGACCTCAAAATGAAATCAACAACCAAAAAAAAAAAGGTAAAGAGACAGAATCGGTAAAAGAAAAGGGCCACAATCTACCCCCCATTTTTCTCATCACACTCAACTATCCGGACTTTTTAGGTATCCAGAAATCGGTGTTTCCAGAGCATGCCGGTTAGTTAAGCTTTTACTGTATATACAAAATGCAAAGGAGCTTCAGACGAAAAACCTTGACCTAAACCACTATCTTTCAATAAGGCATTTATTCCATCAAAAGCAGTGTAGTTAAATCTTTCACTTACACCATTCTGCTGAGGTGTATAAGTATTAGTTCTTTCATGTTTTATACCCAACTCATCACAAAAATTGTGGAATTGCTCATTTATAAATTCTAAGCCGTTATCAGTGTGAATGAATTTAATTTTTCTATCCAAAAACCTTTCAGCACATTGTTGAAATCTACCAACAGTATTAAAAACGTCAGATTTAGTTTTTAATGGATAAGCAAATACTCTACGACTATAGTCACCTATAATTGTTAAGAAATACCTGTGTCCATGTACTGATGCTTTAGGAAACGGACCACAAAGATACATATGGATTAATTCCAGGGGTTTCTAAGAACAAATTTTCTTAATAGACTTGAAACTAATGTTCTTCCCTTTTGCTTCTTTACAGGGTTCACACACATCAATATTACCCTTTAATTTAGGTAATCCTTCTACACAATTCAGGTTGCTAGTAGTTTTAATATGATCTACATTTATATGAGCTAATCTCTTATGCCAAGTATAATATTCTCAGCAGAAAATGAAACATTCTTAATATTGCCACTTTTAGAATTATGAACATTACATTTAGATGCACAAGGATATTCAGGAAGGACATAATATAAACCATTAATTAATTTAGCTGCAAACAATAATTCATCGTTACTACGAAATACATTAATTTTTTCTTTAGAACTAGCTCCCTTTTTACTAAAACTGAGTCCTGATAATAAATTTTTCCTCTCAATTCCAGAGCATAAGCAACATTAGAAAGTTTTATTTGTACATTACCAATTTTAAGATGCACAGTTCCTTTAGCTTTTATAGGGGTAGTTATATTGTCCACTGCTCCAACTAGTGTTTGGTTGTTCACTGGTTCAAATTTCAAGAATAGGTCCTTGTCATGACAAAAATGTGTAGTTGCTGCCAAGACGAAGATCCATCCTCCGTCTTTGTTAGAACTAGAAAATGCTTCCAATAAGTAGCTGGATCTCACTTCGGAGCTTATGTGACCATTCAGAACAGGGTCCTGGGAGACATTCTTTCTTGATGGTTTCTACTCTTAAACTTGGTTTTCTTGCTTGAAGATCTCTGTGGACTTGAAATGAGACTTCTTTCTGAAGACTTCGCTTTACTCACCATAGAAACTGCAACTTGGTCAGCTTTTCATTGTCGAAGTCTTGCTTCCTCTGCTAGTATCTCCTCCAAAACTTTTGGAAATTTAAAATCCTTGTCTTTCCATCTATAAACAGATTCGACAATATTCTCATATTCAGTTAGCAAATAGCTAAGTAGTTGAAAACATTGGTCCAAGTCCTCAACTGGATGGCCAACTTCTCGGAGCTGCTCTATTACTCTGGAAAGTTTACTTGCATAAAGTCCAATACTTTCATCTGGTTCAATTACAGTTGAGAAAAACTCGTGCTTAAGAGCCATTACCTTAGCTCTGGAGTCTGGTTGGAAGTCACTTTTCAACATCTTCCATGCTTCAGCCCCATTTGTTATTCCATTGATGATAGTTCAGTATTGGGGACTTACATTCATATATATTGTAGTATAGGCTCTGTTAAACCGCAAGTTGAATTCTTAAGTATACGGCAACACGAGCATTTTCGAGCAGTCACTACTTGAAAGTCAACCGCAGAAGAATTATAGACAATATGCTGAAGAAGCAGGGGGGTCACATGTGTGACCTTCGCGCCATTTTCTCCCTTTCTCTGGGTGCATTCTCGTGGCTACCGCAAAATTATGCGCTCGGGTCTATTTTTCAGGCGCGAGAAATAAATCGCTTTGCTGCTTATGGTGATTTCCGTTGGTATTTTGATGTATTCCAGGGTCGGATTATCAAGTTGGCAACTGTCTAGGGGCCTCAGACATCAAAATTTTTTTTCGGCATTTTCAGGGTTATTTAATTTTTGTAATTTTATTTGGTTTACAAGGGCTCTAGGTACTCGAACATAGTTATTTTAAAATTAAGTACCTCTTAAATTTCTTGCAGGTATGTGCGGTCAATCTTTTTTCTTACAGTTGACTCACGAGTACCAACACCCCTGTCAAACTTTGTATATGAACATTTGGAATGTACTAAAACAAATTTTGCTTTTTTTTCTACCATTTTGTTAAAAAATTGATTTTTAAATTTAATTTTTTTTAAACGCGAGATAATGAAACTAACTTTCTTGAAGCTGACCAGCAATTAACTTTCAAAACTATATTTATATATAAACATTTCTTATATAGTTATTAAATTAAAATCAATAAAAAAATCTGACTTTGGTAGTTATGGAAGGGGGAGGGCCCGTAAATTGATTTGCCTAAGGGCTAATACAGGACTTAATCTGGCCCTGTTGTGTTCTGTTCTACATTTTTTGATATTTAAAATAAATATATCAAGGAATACTACTTGGATAGTGAGCTTATGATTCTTGAACTTCCATAGTTTTTTTTTCCAATTTTATATCACAGATGTGAATATTTCAGTTGAAATATTGGCAATTTCATAATTTTATTTCCACATCATTCAGCTCATTCTTTGGTCCTTTTATATTGCTTTTTTTGTTAAATGTTTACATTTTTATCTTCCTTTTTAAATAAAATTGTTTAAAATAATTGTACTTATTAATCTTTTCCAAATTACAACCTAATTTTCATAATTACTCTCTTAAAAATTGATTGTTTTGTCCTTTTCATCTCATTGCGGTTCAAAAGTACGAAGTACACCACAAAATAGTACTCGTGATGCTTCAAAACTAGACGTTAGTATAACTAAAATAAGCTATTTGTGTCGTGTAGCTGCAAAAGTAACCATCTCCACTTTTCAAAAATATGTTTTTTCAAAGATTATATGCCCATTTGACCCTCTTAACATCTCACTATCATGAAATGGTAATTAGAATGCATTGCCAAAATACTTCGAATGGCATGCAGTTTATTTTTCAAATCTCATTTTGACTAGGCGTGACAGAAAATCCACTTTTCTCAAAACTTTTCATATTTGGAGATGGCCACTTTACAGCTACACAGCACATTTATTACTCATTGTATATTAATTCAAAAAAATTTGCATTGGCGGTAAAAGGAATTAATATGGTTCAATTTAAAGCAGGAATTCTTTCGATTACTTTCGTACTTTAAAGAAATATTTAAGAATCTACAATTTATCTTTAATTTTTTTTTTTAGTTGAAGGAGGGAAAAAACAATCGAAACTCTAATGAAATTATAAACACTTTTGCTTCACTTTCAAGTACAAGATAAATGGAATGAATCTTTTATTTATACATTTCTAATGTATCAAAAGTTTCACACAAACAACTGTTTGAATTTGACACTCTGTTGCACTACAAAGCAAAAACGAATGAGCTCGCGTCAGAAAAACCGCATGTGTGGCCGGCCGTGGTTTGGATACGGCCGCTGAGGGAAATGGCCACCGCAAGAAAACGGCGAAGAACCACTCGTGTGGCCGTAGACTTAAGCTTCCTTGCATCGATCTCATCGCCTTCTTTAACAAAAGGAGCTGCCTCTCTTTCCACAATAATATCCCAGCAGCCTCTTTCTAACAATAAAACTTTGATATCAGAGCACCAGGCAACATAATTTGTGCTATGAAGAGGCTTGATCAAAAAGTTCATAGACTCCATATTAGGAAAAGTTTAGCTAGAGGTATAGACAGACCCTCCTACTAAAGACTCCTTGACTACAATAAACATCAACGTAATGGCATTTCCAAGTGTCCCATAACCATTTGATGGCAGGGCAGAGTGTGGCATTTAAAGTGTGTACCGGGCAAATTTTTTTAACATAAAAAAACATCAGCGGCTTCACTTTCAGCATAGCAGGAAACTAGTAGCTTCGCTTTTTCATTGAATGTTAGGAATCTAGGTTTTTTTTAAAAATTCAGAAAACTAGAATTTCACCACGCAATGCCTGCAGCATTTCAAGCATGTACAGGGCAAATTTTTTGACTTAAAAATATCAGCAGCTTTGATTTCAGCATAGCAGAATAATCGTAGCTTCGCTTATGGGTCCATACGAAATGAGCAAATCAGCTGTGGCCAACATGTCACAGATTTCAATGAAAATTATTATTTAAGTTAATCATGTATACCTATGAATAAATGCAAAATATGAAATTTCAGAAACTGTTTGTTGCTTTGTTAATTGACATTAAAAGTTGATGCTGACACTAAGTGCAAATTTTCAAAGTCCAAGGTAGTCAGTTTGTAACTCATTAATTCCATAAGTTATTAACATAAATTTGAAAAAAAGGTCTTGTTATATTCTCTGAAAAATATTTATCAGAAAAAGTCATAATGAAGTTTAATTAGTGCTTTCATTAAATCTGAGATATTGACAAAAATTGAAAAATTGACAATTTACTTCAGATTTCAAATTATTCTGCTAGCTCTAGGAATGAAAAGGCAATAATATATATATATATATATATATATAATGAAAAACTATTTATAACTAACTTCCTGGTGCAATTTACTAACTGTTTTTGAATTCCTTGATAAAGAAAACCTATTTTTAGAAAATAATAATCTTGAAAATTTTCATTTTTTCTACTTTTTGAGATCCTTGTTTGGACATAAAGGAATGCTCCTAATTTATTCAAATTGTTTTATATTATAGATTAAAGTGTCTCTAATATATTTTAAAATTTTCATTACTGCCTTCAGCTTATTTTTGCCACTAAAATAATTTTAATTAAAGTAGAATTTAACTAATTATGGCTGTTTATTGCAAATGCACCTAGATGGCAGCACGGTTTTTCTTGTTTTATCTTGTCCAAACCTGTGTCCATGAAGTCTTTTTGTTTGTTTAAGTGTTTCCTTAATAATTGCTATATTTATACTATTTATGAAAGTTAATTATGCAATTATGAAAGTTTATTGCTAAGTCTCAATCAAAATATCTAAAGGATATGAAACTTAACATTCCTCAGGAATAGTGCATAGTTCTCCTTGATTTTTTGGAAAACTACTCATTTATTGTTCAGGATGCTATTCATGGCTTCCATTGGGAAGATAGCCAAGCAACAATTCATCCACTCGTAGTTTATGGAAAAAACAGTGAAAATCAGCTCTTGACAGTCTCTATGTGTGTCATAAGTGATCACACCATACAAGATACAGCAACAGTATTTTCATTTCAAACTGCTGTAATCCTTTCCATAAAAGAAAATTTTCCTTTGGTAAAGAAACATCTATTTTAGTGATGGCTCTTCAGCCCAGTATAAAAATCGTAAGAACTTTGCCAACATTCGCCACCATGAATCTGATTTTGAATTGAAATCAGAGCGGTACTTTTTTGCTACAAGCCATGGCAAAAGTTCATGTGATGGCATTGGTGGGACTGTCAAGCGATTAGCAGCAAGAACAAGTTTGCATAGACCTTACAATAATCAGATTTTAACTGCAAAAGATCTTTTCTCCTTCTGCACTGCTACAATAACAAATATTAAGTTCTTTTTTGTTCCTTCAGTAAATGTTATTGAAGTTGAAAGCAAGCTTCAACAATGATTTAATGAAGTGCCAACAGCTATTTTGAGGACAAGTAACTATCATTGTTACATCCCCATTTCCAACTGCACATCTAAAATCCTTGTTTCATATTTATCACAATCATCAATGAAAGAAACAAAGGTTTCAAAAAAAGAAAGTTTGGTAGTGAGCCCAAATCAAATTTCAATATCTTCATTTGTTTGTTGTGTGTATGATAACTATTAGTGGCTAGGTAATGTGACTGACATTTCATCAGATAAGAATGATTTTCTTATAAAGTTCACGAGTCCACATGGACCTTCACTGCAGTTTACATGGCCTATTAAAGATGACATTTGTTGGGTACCACTTAAAAATATATTACTTAAAATACCTGTTCCCAACATCTTCACCTGGAAGGTCCTACAGAATTGAGCAACAAACCTTAAATCAGATTTTTTTTAAAAAATTAGAGAAATAATGAAAAAAAAAATTGATAGATGTATTTTAAGTTTAATTTTGTTGAACTTTTATTAATAAAAGTAAATATGTATAATTGTATAATCTGTGTAATTGTTTTATTCTACCTATATAGTTTATTTTTTTCATTGAAATGAATGATTTCACATAAAATACGAAGAAAATGCTGTTATTTTGAGCTTAATTTTAACCTTTAGAAATCAAAAGGCAATTTTGATTTTTTTCAAGCAAATAATAGACATACTGGCTTATATTCTTGTCAAATATGATAGTTGTCTGAGGTTTCCTTCATTTAATTTTTTGCGCCTACATGAACAGGAAAATTATTATTTCGCACAATGTCTTAAAGTTTCAAAACTATTTTGAAGACAAAGGAATTAAAAGGCAACTTCAAAAGTAAGGTAATCTTTTTATGACATTTAGCACTTTATTGGATATTAATTTCAACAATGCCATTAAATTCCTTAAAGCTTGAGAAAAAATTTAAAATGTTTTAATTTTGTCAAAAATGAAATATTTTCAGTTTTTACAATTCAGTTCAAGATTAACTATTTTATTTTAAAAAGTAACTTCGAAATAGATAAATAGTGCATGTTCCAAAGATTACAACAACATGAAATTTTTTTGTTTATATTAAGTAGTTAATAAAATACAGGGCTTTAAAAATGCTACATTAAGCAATTGTGCAAATGCTGTTCAAAGTGTTAACTCTTCAACTGTTTGAAACTACTAAAATTAATAATATTAAGCCAAAATATCTTGGGTATTTTTATATATGCATAAAGTGAACCTATATACAAAATTTCATAAAAATCTGTTGCTATGTGCCCACAATTTTTTTTTTCATTTTTGCTCATTTCACATGGAATGACCCTTATTCATTGAGAAACGAAACACACAGAATAACATAAACAGTAATGAACCGATATTCTATCCAAAGAATTCCAAAAGAAGTTTTATTCAAATTCGAATTTATCGACCAATCGCATCGAAGAGTTGAACAAAACAGTCCAATTGAAACGTGGTGCAATATAGCAAGATAAGCAAATCACTGATGAAAAGATCAATTTGTGTGTATACACGTTTGTCACTCGTTAAAAATATCTAGACAAATCCAAAACAAATGTTCTCTCATCGCCGTTCGTGGCGGCAAAGAGTTGGCGATCCTAAGAGGGATGAAGTAAGTGTGTATCGTAAACTCCACATAAACCGAGACTCAATCACAAAAGAAAAAAAATTAAATTTCTAGTTTGGCAATCACAATTCATTATACATAGATTTGAAACTGACAAGTCTCATTAAAAACACTAATAGATAAAATGAATAAAATGGTAATTATAAATTTAATAAAAATGAATAAATTAAATAAAACACAATATACATTAAATAAGTACTGTTTCCTTTTAATTTATATTCTGTTAAATTTAAACTACTGTTAATATTTTCACATTAAAATAGTAGCAGCAGTTTAAATAATTATATTGTTTTTCACACAATAAAAAGAGTACAAGAGATAGACAATTGTGCAACTACAAAATCATTTAAAAATTAAATTTGCGTTAAATTGAAAAATGAGTTGAGCACTTTATTTAATTCATGTATCTTTATTCATTATTGAAGTTTCAACTTTTTTCTTAGTTTATATTGTGAAGAAAAATCAAATGTAATAAAATTTTTATAGTTATGTAATGTGACTTTCAACAGCTTAGATCTTCTAAGAGAAATTTTAAAAGGATAGAAGTAGAAGCAAAAATGGAATGAATTCAAACTTCAGAGAGAATCAGAAATCGCATCAAACGAGAAACACAAATTTTCTCCCAATCCTGATCTTCGTTTAACAAATATAAACATTCAACATATAGCGCGCGGTTTGAATAGCGCAATTTCAATTCTATTTCCAAAATTGTACATCCGACTATTTATTGGATGTTTCAATTAAACATGGGCAGGCCTAACCAATAATAGCTTGGAAGAATTAAATTTTGCAGCGATCAAAACAAGTTAGTGAAACGCCCCTAGGAAACAGCATTTATTCAAGTGAAGCAATTAAAAATAAAATTTCTTCAAAACTTGTGAAGTCTTAGAATATGGTAGCTCAGATTTATATTTAGAAATAATTATAGTAAATATTTTTAAGGTAAACACATACTAATTACGCCGTCATCCACTTTATCCACATCCCAATCTTTCACATCAACAATCATTCTGACAACATTAATGTTTTTGCAGGAACGAACCACTTAAAATCTATCAACTTTTTTTTTACTCTTAACTAACATAACACCATAGTTAATTTAATATCAACGCGATCCTCATAAATTGGTCATGCAGCAGACAACAATTTTTCTTCTTTCGGGATCAAGCATGAACATTTCAAAACATTAACTACCAGTTTAGCATGCGGTTGCAGCTATGAATAGAACAAGAAGGGGGGAAAAAAAACCCGAATGTTGATATGTATGGACGAGTTTTCTGGTTTGTTCACTTGTCTGTAATACTTATTTCCGGTGTAATGCTAAGTCAATGGATCTTCAAACCGGAAGTCAAACACGCAAGCAGATAAAGTCAAAGTTTTTAATGTAAGTAAACAAACCAGAAAATTCGACCATATAGAAAAAAAAGCAAGTCAAATGACATTTCTGGCAACACATTTTTTTCTTCTCTTCCACATGATTGGAAAAAAAAAAGCTTTTATTCAGCTCTATTCACCAATGAGAGTTGACACTGATTCCGGTGTCATCAGTCCTGCTTCTATTCTCCACGCCAAAGAGCGCGTTGTCGGCCGCCCGTTTCCCCCGTTTTTTTATCCTAAAAAATTGGCGAGTTTCCGAAATCCGAGTCTGATTTGAGTTTTGTGCGCATGTGCAGTAGAATGAAAAATCGTTCCGGCTCAATGTAATGTTTTGGATTCCCAGATAGCAATTTTAGTTTGCAGCAGTCTTGCACTGCAAATGTGCAAGCTTGCAGCAAGGTTCACACGACAAGAGTGCAAGTGTGAAATTAGCTTACAACAAGTTAACGCAAGCTTCGAAGTCACCATGGGACGAACTTGCAGCTAGCTTGCCACGTCAAACTCATTGCAAACATAGCAAAAACAGAGAAAGAACAAAATCTCGGATTAGAACTCGCGACCTAGCTCTTGTTTAGCTTGCTAAGCGGACGCTCTAACCACTTGGACAGATAAACTCTGAGAGGAGAAGATAGATTTCGCTAATGCATCGTTCGATTCGATTCGTATACGATTTATTTTAAACTCTTTTCTTGATTTCATTAATTTTTTAAATTTTGTGTTGAGAACATGATTTGAAATCAAAGAGAGAACGATTTTCGCTAATAACTACGTCTTACTAATAGAATAAATTATGAAATTAGGATTCAAAAGTAATTTCTTTTAAAATGGGACAAAAATGAAGTTATTATTTTTCAACAAACAGTGACTGTTTTTTAGATTTAATTTTGTTTATAAACGTTAAAATTGCAACATTAAAAAAAAGGCGATATAGTTTTCTTTAAAGTGCGAGTTCTATATTTAGTAAAAAGATGGAAAATGTTTCAAAAAATTTTTTTATAAAAAAGTTAGTTTTTTCACAAATTATCATTGATTTGTTGAATTAAAAAAAAGAAGGACGGTCTAGGAGATGCTATTAAAAATCGGATGTTTTTTAAAACAGAGACAAAAATAATTATCTCTTTGTACTATCTTTGCATCAAGCTTGTTTTGCAAACTTGCAGCAAGCTTGCATTGCAAGGAGGTGGCGCTATTTGTCACGGTGAACTTGTGGCAAACGCGTTTTGCAAGCGAGGGTGGCGCTAGATGTCACGGCGAACTTGCCACAAGTGCGCAAAGCTTGCAGACTTGCAGTGCAGGTCTGCAAGCTTTCTGCAAATTTGTCACAAGTGTGCAAGTGTGAAACAAGCTTGCAGCAAGTTAACGCAAACCTCGGAGTCACCATAGGACGAACTCGCAGCAAGCTTGCATTGCAAACTATAGCAAAAACATAGTACGACCGCAACCCAGGATAGAACTCGCGACCTACCGGTTCGGAAGCTGACGCGGTAATCACTCAGCCAGTTAAACTCTGAGAGGCGAAGATAGATTTCGCTAATAAATCGTTCCATTTGATTCGTATACTATTTATTTTAAACTTTTTTCTTGATTTCAGTAATTTTTTGAGTTGAGAATATGATTTGAAGTCAAAGAGAGAGCGATTTTCGCTAATAACTACGTTTTGCTAGTATAATAACATATGAAATTAGAGTTCAAATGTAAATATTTTAAAATGGGACAAAATGTCTAAGTTATTATTTTTCAACAAACATTGACTGTTTTTTTATTTAATTTTGTTTATAAACGTTAAAATTTCAACATTAAGAAAAAGGCGATATAGTTTTCTTTAAAGTGCGAGTGATATATTTAGTAAAAAGATGAAAAATGCTTCAAAAATTTTTTTTATAAAAAAATTAGTTTTTTTACAAATTATCATTGATTTATTGAATTAATGAAAAGAAGGACGGTCTAGGAGATGCTATTAAAAATCGGACGTTTTTTTAAGCAGAGACAAAGATAATTATCTCTTTGTTCTGTCTTTGCATGAAGCTTGTTTTGCAAACTTGCAGCAAGTTTGATTTGCAAGGGAGGTGGCGCTTTTTATCACATCGAACTTGTAGCAAATGCGTTGCAAGCTTAGGTGGCGTTAGTTGTCACAGCGAACTTGTTACAAGTTCGTTTCAAGTTTGACGCGTCAAATTTGCCATGACAAGGGAATATCAAGCCAAAATCAAACTTGCTGCAAACTTACGTGCTATCTGGGAAGTTCTCAGAATTAAATGATTAATCTCAAACTGATTACCCTTTGGATTTATGATGTAAGCTTTCTTTTTATTCTGCTCTCATATCAAAATTAATTATTTTTAAGATTAAATGGGTGGTGGTCAAAACTGGTACTTTAAATTTACTATATGTGCCAGTTTTGGCCGTGCAGGTGGTCAAAAGTGGAACACTGCATGTTCCAGTTTTGGCCACATAACTTCATTATTGTGTTTTTAGCCATTACATAAATTTAAGAATATCTGGATGAAATAAAATCAACTAACTTAGTTTTGTTTCTAAAATAAAAGCAACTGATTTAGTTTTGTTTCTAAAATAAAAAGTAACTGATATAGCTTTGTCAGGGACGTGTCGAGCGTCTCACGTCTGGGGGGGTGTGAGATCCAAAAAATGCCGACTCTCATGATGAACTTTGCAGACTTAAAAGACAAATATTTTTATAGTGCCTAATATACATACATGTTCCTGCTGTGATGCATAATATCATTTTCAATGATGAGGACACGAAATATCTAACGTTTCAAACAAAGGCAAAAGACATGCCTTCAAAAGTCACATTGAAAAAATAAAGACAAAATTTAGCTTAGCAAAGGCACGATTTTATTCCCTCCTCGGTAGGAAGTTCTAACTCTCGATGGAAAATAAACTCGTCCTCTATAAATCACTTCTGCGACCATTGATTAGCTGTGCTTTCCCAATGTATATGTGTGGGTTCAACCCATCAGAAAAACTGTGAGCACTACAAGAAAGATATCACAAATGTCCTCAGAAACTAAAGTTATTCGTAAAGATCTGAAACTCAAAACCATTTGGGATTTATTTAAAATATAGAACTAATAAAAAAAATTTGAACAAAATGGATAATAGATATTAACGAAGCCGCAAGAGAGATTCCAGTGCGTCACCCTAGTATAAGAACAGTCGCAGAGCAAAGTTCTATTTAGAAGCACCCTCACCTTAAGACTTTCGGAATCGACATATAGCCTGATTTCTCCAATATAATCAAAAGAACATATCAACAATGCAGTACAATTTTATTAATATAAATTATTTCATTATCACTATAATTACTTTAAACTGAATTTTATTTCTTACTATCATTAAATTCAATTAATCATAAATAATACATTCTGATACATAAATAATATACATACATATAATATTTAAATAATACGAATAATAATCAATCCTTGGGCGCTTAACATATCATGCCACTAACATTTATTCATAGATGTGGACAATAAAAAAAATCACAGTCTGAAAGATCCCTCCTTTGGTCATTTCTTATTACTGAAATAATTATTGTAATTCAGGTATTTAAAATATTATGAAAAAAACACATCAAGGTGTTAATTTTTTTTAAATATGCAAACAATAAAAATATCAATTTTATTAATCTTTAATTTTTTACATTTAAAATTTGAGAATTATTTTATTTAGAATCAAAAGTGAAATGTTTTTACAGAGTAGGTATTTGGCCAAATCATTATTCTTTATATCCCTAATCTCGATGTTAAAAAAACACTGCTTCGAAATTCAACTCATTTTGAATTTCCGTTTATTACTATTATATACACGGCATTCGGACGGAAAAAGGTTCTTTTATTCCTCATCCGAGTACTTGAAAAATCGCAAACATCCGCTGGTAATATATATGCATAAATTTGCAGAATTTTTTTAGATCTATTAAAACAAATCATGTTAAATAAACAAATAATTAAGGGAACAAAAAGCAATGTAAAATAATGAAAAGCAATGCAACTTGACTAATTCGAATTTAATTTAGAAAATCTTTGTGTAAAAGTGAATACAGCATGAGAAAATGGCAATTTCAACTAAAAAAGACAAAAAAAATCTACTTTTAAAATTTACCACCTTTAATAAAGAATACATAATGAATAAATAAACAGTGTGAAATTTTAATTAACAAAGTAATAATATTTATTGATTTTTTAAAAAATAATGTTAATAAACTTACTTAAAGCTTAAATTTAAAATAATTCAAAAAGTGAGAAATATTTAATTGCTGTTTTGATTGGATTCTAGAGTCAATAAAGAACCTTAAAAAGTTATTTATTCACGATCGATGAACATACAAAGTAAGGACGAAAGCAATTTAGAAATATAAAAGAATTTAAAATTTTCATTCTTGACATTTAAGTAAGCAAAATAAATTCGAATTACAGTTATATTTAGGCATTATGCATATAGAAATTTTAAGAATAGAGAAAAAATCGAATTACTTACGAATTCGGATAAAAAATGTTTGAATTAACCAAGTTCCACAATAATAATAATGATTTAATTCACCTATAGTAAAGCAGGTTTGGTGTATAAAAGTCGCACTGTACTTTATCAGCTACACTCCGCTTTCTGGATTGAGATTTCTTTATATTGTCTTTAACTTTACTACTATTCAGGATAATGTCCATTCGAGTTTCCCGCCCAATAAGAAGTTAGGTGGTTTTGTGATGTAAAAACAACTGCATTCCCCCGATCATAAATCTGTCAGTCTACTTCCACCCCTTTTTTCTCACGAATGGTGCAATCCGAAGACACCATGAAATTACAGGATTCTTAAACTGTCCTGCTCGCAAAAGCTTCCAGGGTTGGAAAAGAGATTATTTTGTGTATTTGTTTCCTTATGTGGTATATTTCAATGTTTCTGGGCATAATTATCAAGATTTTGGAAGAGAAATGCTGACATTTTACATAAGAGAAAGAACGCCCCCCCAAAATGAGAGTTAGATATATTTTTCTAGCATTAAACACACCGACGCACAAAAAATAAATAAATAAAGATGTTACAGAAAGATTAAAAATATATGAGATTTTTTTTTAAATCAAAAGTGAACATATCCATTTTACAAAGTTGGTTTTAGAAGTGCATATTTTTAGCTTTGCTAGAGAATTAAGAACTTTGTGTAATTTTACAAAGGGGAAAAAATAAGTTATGAGACAAAATTGAATGATACTGCCCCCTCGTACAGTTGGGTACTCAGATGAGAAAATTGTAACAAAACGTTTTTTAGAAAAAAGTGTATATGTTTACTTTTGTCAGAAAGCTGCTCATATGTATTTCTTCAAAAATATTTAACCTTTCATTTTTAAAGAAGCTTTTTTTATGACCATTTTTTCTTTTGAAATCGAGGGAATACACATTTTTAATAGAAAAAGGAATATAAAAAGTTCCCAAACTTTATTTTTAAGCAATAGTTTGTTGCTGAGGTCAGCGGCATAAGATTGTGACATTTCTTAAAATTCCTGAAACAGTTTAGCATTTGAATAATGTAATTATTATTAGCAGCCAACAAATTTGCGTATTTTAAGAGGCTAAATTTTACACTCTCAGGATTGAAGATGTTTCAATGCAATCACTGAATGTTACTGCTAGTCAAGTTTCTTTCTGTATAAAAAAAATCGATAATAGAAAAAAAAAACTTATAATAAAGTTGGAGAGAAAAGAAATCCATTCATTCATATAAACTTAGCAAGGAAAGGTTAAAATATACACACAGAGTTAATATTTGTCTACTGTTGTATAATAAATCGCATCATTATGGATTGTATATCAAATTAACAGAATTTTTTTATAAATATATGATGAAAGCTAACATACTAAATGAATGCTATTAAAAAATTGTTAGCATCTCTCAAAGTTTCTTAAATCAGTATTATAAAAAATTAAATAATTAGTTATTCCTTTTTTATGTCGTGGAAAAATTTTCATAAATGTTTTCTTATACTTAAATATATAACAATAATTATGCAAAATAAGCCCGCAGTAAACATTAAAATTTAAACTGTTTATTCATTTTTTGATTATTGTTACTCAATTCTTCTATCGAATTAATGTTATTTTTTAAAGTCTAAGATATTAAGAAAACGTAGTATTGATATTTTCTCTTTTAACTCATCTGAAAGAAAAGAGTAATAAAGACTTAAGATAGATGAGGATATTTGCATTAAAAACTCTTTACTTTCTGACATGCGAAGTAAAAAAAAAAATTATAAACGCCAAAAAAATTCGACATCGAGAGTTTGATGATTTTCTACATTAGAGTACCCGAATACGAAAAAATTTTCTGGAATTATATATGTCTGTCCCTTCGTCCGTCTGTAAACACATACCGATTTCGCTGTGTCGTCATTTTCTCGGCAATATCGACTTGCCGTGGTCCTCGATTCAACGTAATAAAACTCAGCAGTTTCGGCCTTGTATCCAAGGGCTTGACCGGGGGACCAAACAGGGGGATGACACTTTTATTAGGGAGTACACTAGAAAATCTAGAGAAGAACACTGCCGCACAGATGGGTAACGGAAGATTTCGGGATCTACAAAACAGTGGCAGCTCATTTCTTTCCTTGCTCTGAGAATTTATCTTTATTTATTTTACTACAGAAGGGAAAGTTTGCCCGAACCCCGGTCAGTTAACAATAGTCACGCCACGCATACCCCTGAATTCGGAGTCGGAACGGCTCCCTATCGGTGACATCAATGGTCTGCAAGAGAATTTAAAAACCAACTTAGTAAATAAAAGTTCACTTTGTTTTTGTTTTTTTCGCGTTTCAGTAAATAATTCTGCAAATGTTGTGGATGCGCAGAATAAAATAATACGTTCCATTACTTTTTCAAAATTTGCCGACTCATTTAGTCAATTTGCCGACTTCAGAAAAATCGAAATCAGGGGGGGTGAGACACCCTACCCCCCTCTACACTCCCTAGCTTTGTTTCTGAAATAAAAGTAACTTATTTAGTTTTTGTTTCTAAAATAAAGTAACTGATTTTAGTTTTATTCATTTCCAATTAGTGCTCGAATTAAAATAAGAAGGCAGGTAGCATTTCATAAAAAGATTTTGCTCTCCCTCAAGGGTATGACCATTAAGACCATTCAAATGGAATGTCAAAACATTCCATTTTGCTTACCACATTTATAGTGAAAGTTTCAAGCTTGAGACCTGAACTCTTTTATATGCATGGATTGTTCTAATTTTAAAATGCATTATGATGAATTTGATTAATATTGTAAATTAAAAATTATTAAAATATATATTTGTGGATATTTTTGAAGTATAATTAATGCAAATTCTGATTTGTAAGATTTTTAAAAAATCTCATGCTTTTTCAAATGTATTCTATTCTTCTTATTTTTTGTTTAATATTTTATTTAAAAAATGTTATGCAGTATATACAGTTTGTATTTAATGAACCAAATAAATTATTGTTTTGTTTCCATTCTTTTTTCTTTTTTTAACTAAATTAACAAATCATCTGAAATAGGAATTTTTACAATATATTATAAATTCATAAAAATAACATTTAAAAATAACGATAATAATGTTCTAAAATACATATGCATAGAAATGATTTATTTTTTTGCTTAAAATTCATTAAAATGTCTGTTAAAAATATAATATTATGTGATCAAAATTGGTCATAGAAATGGCAAACTGCATATTGGGTTAATTTATTTAAAAATTCATAATCAAAGCTTAAAATATTTCATGAAAAATTTTATACACGAAGGCTAATAAAATTTCTAAAGAATAGATATAAGTATGTATTTAATATGCTTAACAGTCATCCACTGTGAAATTCATTTCAAATTTTCTCAAAACTGGGGCCATTTTGGCCAAAACTGGGTATCCTAATTTAATTTAATAGAAAATATTAAGTAATTAAATCTTTAAATGACATGATCTTAGCTAACTTATCACTTATTATTGACTATCTTGATGGGATAGTAAAGATTTAACTGTAAGCTACTGTTTTCCAAACTCCCAATTCACGCTGTATTGAGAGAGACGCAGTTCACGATCTGGAGTCGATGCAGGTTACTATGGTGTTCTCCCCTGAGGATATTATTTATTTTTGTATCAAGCAGTTTTGTTCTATGTTTGTCCCTCTAATGTTTGTGTCCTTTTATTGTCTAATTAAAATATTGAACAACTCAGCCCACTTCCTTGATAACTGATTGTCCCTACATGAAATAAGATTATATGACTACAAAAGGCTATGGGCAACAACTGTCGAATGATTTATCCCAGTGAGGACACCAAATGTTTAGAGGCTCCCAAAACAAAGCAGGGAACCGCTTTTTTCTACGGGATATTTGTGAAGTTATTTCCAATCCTGGAAATCAACTTTAGTCTTTATAACAATTCCCTGAAGCAAAATAGCAAGTGCAAGTTGTTGTTTTTTTTATTTTACAAGAATATCCACCCATTCAGTATAAATGCCCTTGGAATCTGAATAATAATAAATTGTAAATGAGGTCAATAGACCATCACTATTTCATCTATAAGTATTTAATCTTCACAATTGTCATTGAGGAGTAACAGAAGTGTATATTCGTTTTATTATCATCCGATAATTTAAAGAAGACAAAATTTATTGCATTTAACAGTGTTTGTGACTAATATTTGAGGAATATAAGTATTTTTCAGGTATTGTTGCTTGAAGAACGTAAATTATAATATATTTATTGTTAATAAATTTGTAAGAGTGTTAATAATTATGTATATTATTAACAAAAGAAAGTAAAATACTTTCACGATTGAGATTTGAGAATCTTAATCATTTTGTATAACATATGCAAAACCGAAAGCACTTGATCTAGGAAAATGAAATAGTATTCTCAGAAGATATTCTAGTAACGGAAGTAGTACGGTGTTTCGTTATTTCTGTTTTTAACTTATTTTTTTCTCTCTCTCGAACAGCAATCTTTGTTTTTTAAGAATAAAAACTGAATAATAAATCATACAAGTTGAAATTTGTTGCAGTGCTTAATCTAGTTAAAAGTGTAAATGGTTCGGAACCAAGTTAAAAAAATATATTTGCACTATTACATTGGAGTTATGAAATTTTTTTATGAAATAATGTTTATGCTATTGTTAATTGCTTAAGTCTTGATGTCTTTTAGAATTTTTTTTCAGAGAAATTTTTGACAATATGATAACTAAAAACAAAGCTCATTTTGTTGTGTATCGAGATGCTATATATCATTTTCAATTAATTAAACAATTAATTTGGTATTTTATATTTGTAACAGATATTCAAATTGGTAAAAATTAGTAAAATCTGGTTGATTATTATGCTTGAAAATGCAGTGATTGGAAGCTAACATAAAATAAAAATTTCCAATTGCGTTGCCTTCTGTTAAGGATCTGTCCAAGTAGACATTGTTATGGTAAGAATTAATTTATTATCTCCAATTTAATTGTCTAGGATGACGTGCAGATTTATAATTGTAGTAAACTATCATGTTTGCTTCATTTTTTTCAGTAACTTAAGGAACCATTCTCTGTTGGTATTGAATTTATTCCCTTTAGAAAATACTGGTAGGTTTGTTGCCAAATTTTGTAGAATTAAGTTTAAATTTGTTGCATGTATAATGCTTTAATGTCTACTTCCTCAGGTAAGAAAGTGGTTGTTACTATTGCAGTAGAGCACACATTTAGGTGGTTGATATCAATTATTAGTTGCTATAAATGATCAGTCGTTCAGAATTTGGCTCGCATGTAGTTATTGCGTACTACAGTGTGCGTCGAGTCAGAGTTCCAGGAGTACGTAGGTAGCTGAAGTGCTTTACAGTAATTGAATGAAATTAGTTCAGTGCAAATATTTCATGCATATGGATGCGTACAGGTGAATATTCAATTTCGTACAGCCATTGTAAATTACTGGTGATAGTCGTTACCAATAAATTTTTGCATGTGATTCGTATTCAATGAAATAGATGTTCATTTGTAAATTGTTGAAGTGTTACAGTGAATCAGTCAGTTGTGCAATAAATTTGCACCTGTGATTGTATGAATCAGTCAATTCACCGAAAAGGAAGAGGAAGTTTAAGCATGGCTTTCCTCAGTGGCCCATAAAGAAAGATCAATTCTTGCAGAGGTAGGAGAAAAGTCACCCAGGATATAAGACAATAGTCAAGGAATTTTGATCGTTGCCAAGCTTCATTACAGGATGGGTTTGTTAAAGAACGCTGGGCTTTAGTTATACAACCGACAGGGAAGAGGCTGAACAAAAGAAAACTTGAGCTCAAAATTGAGAGAAGGAAAAGAGAAGAAAGATTCAGACGGAAGCTAAAACTGGTATCTTTTCAATTCAGATTTTCCACATTCAAGCGGAATTTCCTGTCTACCAGTTTCTAGATCAAGTCAACAATGATATAAACATATTGTCCTAACAGACGCCAGAAACCAGACTATGATCTTCGAGGGTGCAGATTCACACTCAGTCTGCTGCCTATAGAAACTTTAGCTTTTGTAGAGACACAGGGATTTCACAGTTTTTTGAAAAGGTGAGAACCCTGCTTCTGAAAGGGATATAAGCTTACGGCTGAAATTCCTGAAGCCAGCTGTTTTCCCAAACACTGCAAATTCCCCAGCTACCTGGAAGGGCACTGCGCATATGGTCAAGACTAAACCGTAGTTGGGATCAATTATAGTTTTCCACTTTTGACCAGCTAAGGGCAGTCTCGTTGATCCAAATCAGCGGTTCCCCTGAGTGCATTTCTCTCAGCAGTCAGGCCATGTGTTGAAAGCTATGTAGAGTTGGGCGACTATGATGCAGTTCAAGACAAGAGATTTTCCATACCTCGACACCCAGCCAGCCCAGGAGCCATACCCTATATGACAGAAAGGTATCCCAGAACAGGGTGAGAAATTCTATAGGAGAATCCCTAAACTGAGAAAAAAATCATTAACACCCGACGCTATTTGTGAGGAAAGAGACAGGACCATAAAAACCAGGTGTCTCATGTACACACCAGAGAAAAGGCAGTTTCCTGTTATGACGGTACTTCAACTAACGGTAGCATGGACTTTGCGTGTTTAACAAACTTAACGCCACAACTGCGGACACATGTACCTCATGGACAGTTGCTCACGGCCATTCCGACAGCCATATATCCGCCTCGTCTCAAATCGGTATCATCAGATCAAGTCGCCAAGCGATCAGATAAAGCAACTTTCATTTGTCCAGCTTTGGAGCATATAAATATTGCCCTTTCGGGTGCAATACCCTCACATTTAACAATTGATGTTAGAGCAGGCTTTACAAAGATATTTTTACTCTGTCTTATTTGGACGATATCTGTATTTATCGAGACTTTTTTGAGTCAACATATAAATGAATTTCGAGTGTTTTTTGAAAATTTCTTTGTTCGACTCATGGCATGCAGAAAAATATGTTTTTTGCTTGTAATTGCCATCCTTTAGAGTCACTGGATAACCACCATGGGAATTGGTTATTGGAGAAAGTATCACTATTGAAGAATTGCAATACAACCTAATGTAAGAAGCAGTCACTTCTTTAAACTTATCATGGTTTTAGAAGATGTTTCCAAACTTTTACCGTTTCTTGAACCTCATAGTAATCTTACTAAAAAGAATGTACAATGGTTTGGTCTGAACAACAAGACGCATTTGATACCCAGGGAAAAGTTTAATAACACCAGTGTTAAAGAAGCAACCAGATCAGGATGAATATTTCATTGTCCATTACAGACCTTATACTCACGGTCGTCCTTACCGGAGAAGGTCAAAGACACGTTATTATGTAGTCAAGTACTCATCCCAGCAGGGCAAAGTACTCACTACTGAAGCTTTTACGTGGTTTGAGCTCTAGAGAATTTCAAGTTACGTGAAAACCAAGAAACCAATGGCATCGGCCTCAAACTTCGATGGCTATAGAACCTTTCAAAAGTCCTCAGATGGGTGAACAGTCTTTGAATCAATCAGCATCCGAAAATTGGTACACCTGAGTAAAATAAATGTACTTACAGACTGTCGTGTCCCCATTTACAATTTAAATGAAGATATCCTTGACATATTTGCAGTATCATTTGGTTCCCAATGAAAGTCTAAGGCATTCGACAGAGTTGAAAGTGAAGAACTAAAGAATGGTAGTAACAGAAAACAGTTCAAAAGATGAAAACTTATAAACTAGGACTGGTAAAGTTTATGTTTATATACAGATCGATTATTCACCCAAGTAGAAACAGAGCTAGCCTCATGGGTTTCTTCAGGAAAGAGAGGATATTTATGACACCATGGTTCAACCATGGATTTTCTATGGGCTGAGGGACTTTACAACAAAGTTGCCTAGATGCCTATTTCCCAGGTATGCGAAAATACATTTGCTGGTTGTTAAAACTGTAATCCCGTTTCACCCACTACTTATGACATTGCCCATTAACCTGGGGTGGTCTGGGGACTTACCCACAGCTAACCTTGCAGGCTTATGAACTCCCAGGCTTTCAGAGGTGGAACCAGCACCTCTCCAGGACAGGAACTAAAGAAAGCAGCAATTGCTGACTCTTCGCCATCATTGCAGAGCCCAGGGGTGCTTGCATGTTTCCCAGGCTGCTTGGCCGTTACAGGGAATACGAAGTTCACGATCTGAGTCGGCAGAGCAACATAACTCCCCGGATATTGTTTTATTTTATGTGGCAAGTGTTTTGTTTCTTAATGTTTGTCCCCTATGTGCTTTTGTTTGGTTAAAGTATTTAAAACGAACCAAGAAGACCCCTTTCTGCTGTGATGGCCTATGAAATAAGATTATGGCGTACCAAGGCTGCCATACTTTTACAGAATGAGGGATCTGTTAGGTTGAGTTTGGGAAGACATCCGCACCCGCCCGTTAACGTGGTGATTCTGTTTCTTACAGCCAGGTTAGGGATACTCTCGTTTTGAAAAGGGACTTGATTTTCCTAAACAGCTCTAGCACCACCTAAAACTCATTTCGCCAGCAAGAAATGTTGCTTTTGATATCAGAAGTTATAAATTTCCGTTTAAGTAGGGGCCATTTAAGATGGCCAATTGTGTGGAGAGGGGTTTTATCAGGATAAATATAATCCATTTTACCCAAAATCAGAAAATTTATCAATTACTTTGGAATTTTAAAAAGGTAATTAAATCACATCAGATTTAATTTAATCTAATAATTTAATGACAATCTAAAGTAGAATTAAAATGCTAAAAGTAGCTAAAATCTTTAGGCACTCCATCAGATAGTCAATAATGATAATATTATCCAAGATCAAATTACATTTAAGGAATTTAATTTATTTAATATTTTTTCTTATTAAATTAAAATTACTAAATTAAATTATTAAATTCAATTGGAATTAACATTTAAACATTTCGCAGCATTGAGTTATTGAATGTTTCCTCCATTTCAATATATATATATTACAATTTTTAATTGGGTTTTAATTCAAAGTTGTCAAATATTTTACAAAATAATTTACAGAAATCAGTAATAAAAGAATTTTCTTTGTTCTGGAGTAAAGCATTGAATTTTAATCTAGTAGAAAACTTGTAACTTTTTTTCGTAACGACTGTAATTGGAAAAATAAACAAATGGTTTATTAATATTAATTTACTGTATTCTGTGTTACAAAATAATTGGCATGGAAAAGTTTATTACACTCTAGAAAACTGGTAAATTACATCAATATTGAGAGAAAGACTACAATTTATGTTCCATAAATGTTTATAACTCTATTATTATAAAATGTATATTTTTGTAGATAAAATGGTTTACCCCATAACAATGGACCCAGAAGCCACCAAGAAAGGGTAAAACATATTACATCTTAGGAAACAGGGATTAAATCACTTCCCACCCTCTTACCCTTAGTATCTTTAGAAAAAATCCCACACGATCAAATTCCCATGGAGTTGGGATGTTTTCAGACATATTTCTCAGTTGGAACTCCGTGTGCCGCTCTCTATGGTTCACCGGCGTTCGTCGGGTTCGGTAAAGGGAGGTGCCGAGCAATTCGAGACTAGATGAATTTAGCATGGTAACGCATACCATTGGGGTCAGTTCACCCGTGATTAAATAAAGAGACAGTAATGATTCAGGGCCTCATTTCAACCTCTTCGGTAGCTCTTCTAAATAACGATTATAGATGGTCCATAGTTCGTGGTCTGGAACCTGTTTTTTCTTCTAAATTAAGTCGGTCAGTCAAATGAGCATTTCGTCAAAACAATTATTTTATACTGAGAATAACTTCATTCGCGGATTACAGATGAATAATAAAATGGTAATCTAGAATTATAAATACCTCTTTAATGTTTGGTAATGTTCTTCATAATAAAAGTTATCATTTTCTAGATTCAGTGAAACTTTTAAATTGTGGTTTTATATTTCCCAGGATTAAGCTTCGTTCTTATTTTATAATTACAGATATTTAGAGGCAAAGTGCAGATATGTGGACTGTATGTGAATTATTCCAATAGTACTAATGTGTAAAATGAGAGCAGCTGTTAATACCATTATTCAGGCAGGCAGATGGTTGAAATTTCAAGCAAGTGAAAGAGACTAGAAATTAGACATAGCAACCTGTCTTTACTCGTTATCTGTACAACAGAGTGTGAAATTAACGTTTATAAAATTTATGAGTGATGAAGTTCAAATATATCTTAATCATTTAGTACTGCATTATTAGATTTATTAACTTTAAGTTACATTTATCATATTATTACTTATAAAAGTAGAATTTAAATAATTCGTATCATCATGAATAAACAGTAATTTATATAAAAAAAGTATTTTTAAGTAGAATAATAGTGAAAAGTTTTTCATTTAATTTTAATACATTGGACAAAACTTAAAACAAATAGTATCATTTCTAAATCAGAGGATAATTTTTTTTAATGTGAACAAGTTTGTATTCACTAAAATCAAAGGACCGTTGCTCTTGTGAACAAAGAGTCATTTATCAATTGTTTCAAGGTGTGTCAATTTTTTGTTCCAGTGTTTTTATGGAATTCTCTGGTTTTGTATATAATTTAATGTGAAATACCGGATTATCTAGTACAAAATGAAAGAATAAAATGAAATTATGTAATAATATGAATAAACTGTACTAGAAAGATAATGTCACTAAACAAAATGTTTTTGTACGAGGTCAGTTAGGAGATAAAATTTATCACCCATAAGATATTTTTAGAATTGCTTTTGCTGTTTATATATTATCTTTTATCTACAATTCAAGTATCATATAACAAGGTTATTTTCTGGTAAAAAAAATTAAAATTTTAATTTAAATTGTTTTTTAATTTTAATTTGGAATAATTTTGAAAAAATAAGAAAGAACGGTAGCCAGACGTGAACTGAGTGTGACAAGGTAGTCCAGCATGACATCAGCTATCTGACACTTGTTACTCTGAAGAGAGGTTACTGATATAAAACTTTAGCAAAAGTTTGAAGGGCCTTCGATTATTTGACCTTATTGCCGTTTTAGATTAATGAGGAATTCTACCTAATGGTATGCTACTAATATGCCAAGTTTCATCCCAGGTGAATTTCCTGCAAGCGTCCTCTCCTTGAACTCTGAAACCATAGAACAAAAAATATCCAGACGATCTTTGATTTGTACTGCGAGGCAACGAAATACTGACACAGCGAAAGGAGATGTTCAAACCGATGGTACGAGGTAATCAGACCCTTCTTTCTGTCAGAAAAAGTGTACTTAATCGCTCGTGGTCGAAAGGCAATGCTTATCCAACCCAACGAGGTACCGATCAGACCGTAAATTATTTAAAATTCGATAATAGATTCTTTTTTAGAAATTTAAAGTAATTGGTGGGTACTGAATTGGCTGGATTTTTCTTCAGATTGGTAAAATTTATTATATTTATCCCGATAAACCTTTTCAAAACACAATTAATGTTTTAGAAGCCTCCATTTTATACGAAAATTTGATGAGTTCTGATATCGAAACAACACTTCTCTCTAGCGAATAACGTTTACGCCAGGTACAGAGCTGGCGAGAAATCGGAGTCCTTTTTTCGACCGAGCGAGATCCCAACCGGTTGGAAAACGGGTACGAGAATCGTTTCGTTATAACGGGCGGAAAAAGTGACGTCTCCCAAGCCAACCGTGCCCGAAGGTGGCCTTCTAGCTTGATTTTTTTTGTTTTGTTTATCGCTTGTTCTCGATAATTTCAATTTAAAATTTTGGACTATTCAGAAGTAAAGATGTTTTAAAAAGTTTATTTTAATTGCATTATCTTGAATTTTTTTTGCAACACTACCCGTTTTTGAGCTGACAAATCGCCACTGGATGCAGATGTCGTTTAGAAATCTTTAAATTGAAAAAAATTGCTATATCTCTTTCATAATCTTTGAAATTTCATATTCTATTAATTTAAACTTTCTTTTAAACATTTCTTACCCCCCTCCCCAATCCCCCCCTTTAAAAAGTTTAAGTAACTGCAACCTATTATTTGTAAAGATTTGATTTGATAGGTTCATTTCTCTCCAGATGGTAAAATAAACAAATAAGTACTCAGAGTCGGTTGTGGGGTGCTGAAAATTCCTCTGCTTTAAAACTTTAATACTAAAATTTTATAGAAAAAATCGCTTTTAAAATTTATGAACATAAAAAAAATGAGTTCATCAGAAAATATTTCAAACAAAACACCCAATCCCTTTTTTAATAGGTTAGATGTTGACGGTGAAGATGGTTAGTTTCGAAATACTTGCTTTTAGCATGTCATTTTTATGATTGTCCATTGATTTCCGTAGTTTTGAAAAGTCAATTTTTTTATTCACCTTACTATTTTTAATTTAGAAAATTGTTATAAATCTAATAATTCTGTAATTTTTTTAGGAATTAGTTTTTGTATAACAAATTAATTAAAAAAGATTGAAAAATATATGTGAAAATAATTGTTACAGTTTTATGTAATGCATAAAAAATAAAATATTAAGAGTTTACTAAAAAATATACGAAATTTGGTGAAATTTATGATGGACTTTACATATAACTTTCTTTTATATAATGAAACTTTATGTAGTTTAATATTTCCTTTCCAACATAATGCTGTCCCTTGATTAATTCTTGATATCAATAAGAAAATCTTTAACTAAGGAATTTATGTTTTATAAGCTGTTGTTAGTTGTACGAATGACTCTAGACTTGTTTAAAATATTGAGTGGGATTTCGTATGAATAAATTATAGAACAGAAGAACTCATTTTCTATTCTGCCTCCTGTGTTTTTTCATTAAATAATTTTTTTGATTTTTAACAAGTCAGTCTGATTAGTATTGCCATTTTCTTGATCTGAATCTTGATGTTCTTATATTTTACTATAAATTTCTTTCATGTTGCAAATCTCAAACATTTAAGTTCTTGGTATTCTGATATACAATCATGTAAACTGGGTTGATTTGTATTGACAATTGGAAGAGTTCAGTCATTTTATCATCATCATCTGTTTTTCATTTTTTATATTTTTTACCAATGGACTTTCAAATTTGATATCATACTTTCTAAATCAGTTATATATAATGTATGTGTGGGCTGCTCCTAAATTAAATGATTAAAAGTAACAAACAGTAGCTTAGTAACAGGGGGTATAAATGTTGTTGTGGGCTGGGCATATTACTGAGATAGAATAGTTCTATGTTTATTTCACATTTTAAACCCATATATAAGAAGATGTAAAAAAAAAAAAAAAAAAAAATATTTCCTGGATATACTATTTATCCTTATTAAGCCACTGCATATGAAGCATCAGTTTTCACAGTGCATCAGTGAAGCATCAGTTTCGTCATATTATGTAAAGAAATTTAACAGTTATCTTTTTTATATATGCTAGCCTGTAGTCTTTGATTATCCCTCTTAAAATAATTCTGTAATGTTGCTTCACTTGATAAAAGAATAAAAAGTGCATTTTTGATTATCCACAGTCCTTATCTCTTGCAGTTTTTGAAACCACTAGTAAATGAAGAATTTTATTTCTTGTTTACCAACTAATTTATGAACATTACTTGAAAATCTTGCTAAAATCCACAATCTATGCATTATATATTATGTAGCATTACTCTTTTCTCATTCTTTTATCTCATTAATCTTGTGTACTTCTCATTCACATTGCAGAACTTTTTCAAGATCAGTTCATTATTTATAAACAGTGATGCCACTTTTTTTCTTTTCATTTATTTTTGAATAGGTATGGCATCAGCATTCTGAACTGTAGAAGGGGCAAAAATTTCGAATAAGCGTAGATATGCTTAAATATATTTCCAGTGTAATTAAATATTTAATTAACCTTTTACAGTCCGATGTTCCCAATTGAGAACACTGAATTCAAAATTAAGGGCTGTCCACAAATGATGTCATGCTTGGGGGGGGGGGGGTGCCATGAAATTGTGACAGTTTGTGACAAGGGAGGGTGACAAGAAGTGTGACATCACACATTTTGGTTAAAATAAAAACATTTAAAATCAGCAGATTAAATTTTGAAGTTATTTTGAAATTACCAGAATTTGAGGGTATTTTTTAAATGCCAAAACAACGTTCATGTGATTTTTTTTTTGACTTACTTTCATTTCGAAAAAGGCATTAAGGGTAGGTTCTGAGAATATGGTAGCTCCCTTAAAATGTCCCCTAAACACCCGTGAAATGTCCAGCAAAAGATACATCACCCCACCTGGGCGAGTGGTAGAACTGGTAGTGGCACAAACAGGTGGATCTTACTGAGGCTTTTAATTTTTTTTTTTTTTTTTTTTTTAAATTCAACTTGTTTAAGAGTATTTTGTGTTCATAAAGTAAAGATAAGATTTAAAGCAAAATATATGAAATTCCATTTCAAATTCCAAAATACTACTGTTTTCAATTGCTCTTTTATATTAATATTTTATTACTATTGTATATTAATTAGGTTTTTTGTTGTAAACCTTAATCTTATTTCATACAAAATAAGTACACATATAGTCATTATTATTGGTATTCTCACAAATGTCATTAAAAGACATAGTTAAACTTTAAAAATAAAATTTGAAATATGATCTATAACGTAGTGTTTTGTTTCTGAACTGCAAGTATATGTTTATGTAATATAGTGTGACATGTGACAAGGGGGGGGAGGGGGATGGTTAAGTGTGATACTTTGTGACAAAGGGAGGGAGGGGGGGGGGCCAAAAATATTGAAAAAAAGTGTGACATTTATGGACAACCCCTAAAACTAAAATGCCATTCATATTGATTTGAAAAATTGGTTATTATAATTGAAAGACATATTGATTTTTTGATACGAAAGTCATGTATTAGATATAAAATGACGATGTACAGAAATTCATAAAGATAGCCCTTTTTTACATTTGAAATTATGTACAACATAGAAATTCTTATAAAATTGAAAGACGATGGAAAATTTCGAAATATCGGTACATAATTAAGGTCTGTGTCACTAAAAACACATGCAAGATGTAATAATATCAATAAGAAATTCATTTGCTTCAATTTATTATGCTTCCATGTTTCTAACTGGGAACACTGACCAGTAGTCACTACTTTGTAAAAGAAGGAATTTCTGTTGTTGTGAGTTTCTGCTAAAAATAATGTTTGTGGCCATGTTAGCATTTTAACTAACAGATTGGTAAAAACAGTTCTGAAGAACAAGTTGCAGAACCAACCTTGAAAAAACAATTAAAGAAATAAAAAAACTTTTCTTAATTCTTCTGAAGTAAAACCATTTACAACAGAATGGAAAAGGAGTTCTGTGTTGAAAAAAAGCATAAGAAGTTAATTAACACACACAAAAAAAAAAAAAAATGTGAAGGATTTCCGCAGTTAATAGAAGCTGAATCAATTGACGAATTTTTCAAATTTATTTCTCGGGTATTTATTTGGTAGCATTTGAGCTTATGCATCTCTAAATGGGATATTTCACTTTCAGACAGACTGGAAAGATATTGTTCAGCGTTTCAAGATTACGCGTATTGAATGGTTAACATCCAAAAATGATTATTTGAATAGTTCTGAAGATACAGTTGTTGCTATTGTGCCTAGAATATCTCAAAGAAAAAGAATTCAAACTTATCAAAAGAAATTCTAATTTGATGGATAGTTGCTACTACTGCATATGCTACAGTTGCATTGCTACTGGGTGACAAATTAGGCAAAATTTAACTATTGTATAGCAACGGATTCAGAAACCTTCCATGCTTTTGCGCATGCACTGGGCGTAGTTTTCATCAAAATAGGGGGAAAGTGAAGAATGGGAGGGTGATGTTTACATTTTACTGAGTGTGATCTGACAAAGAACTCCGGAAATGCGCTCATATGACTCATTGCCTGACACCTCTTTCTGGTGTAAAATCGTCCAAAAGAGGTAGTCCCGGAATCCGTGGTCAGACTATAATTTATGATGAACTGAATGAATTTTTCATTCAGTTCATATTATTTCACAATTAGCATTAACAAATCAAATGGTTCCATATTACAGTTATCTTTCTTCTAAAATGGTGCATTTTTTTATGCAAATATAGATTTTTTTTTATTCGTTTAAATTTATAACGTCTCTATTGAATTCATATCTGTACTTCAATATATAAAGATAAATTTTTCATTACTTTGCATATGATTCAGTCTGTTTATTATGATAAATCTATTTTATATCTGGTGTGATGAGCTTATTTGGAACTAGGCAATGCTCCCTAGTAGGAGCATCACAAAAATCATATATGAAAGTTTTTTCTTCGTAATTGAATGGTTGATATCCTTAAACTAAAACATGGAAGATTAAATATATGAAAAAGTAATTAAAAATAAACTTGGATCTGAATTTGGCTTGCTGAAGATTAAACTCATTAAGTTGATTATTAAAATTATAATATTAAATTCATATATTAGTTAATATATTATATTGCTACTTAAATTGAAACTGATTATAAAAAAAGCAAAATATTGCTTCATAAACAGAGTTAATCTATAGATAGTTTGTCATTTTAAATGATCACTTAACACAGGGTTCATACACATTTCATTAAAAGAAAATGAAGGACTATCAAGGACTTTTAAGGACTAAAAAAACCAAAAAATAAGGACCTCTAAATTGAATAAACTTAACGAATTGTGCACGCATTTTAAAATAAAATGTCTCATTTTTGCAAATTCAACCTATTACATGATAAAGTATAATATAAAACATAGAAGATACATTACAAATTTAACATAACAAAAACTCCTAAAAATATGAGTTAATAAATTTATGAAAAAACCCCCCATGAAATTGGTAAACAAATTAAATATCTTTTAATTCCAAACTTTTTTCATTCAATTTTACATCCAAGGTATTTATTTTAATTTCTTTTACAGTAATTGTTTTTCTTAGTTCATGCGATTGAATAAATAAATTTATGTCCTTTGACTTTTCAGCCTCATTAGCTAAATCATTTGTTTGGTGTATGTCCTTTTTGAGGAACATTTTCTTTTGTTTTAAAAAATCTATTTCCTCCTAAAGAGCTTTTCATTTCAGTTGTTTTGTTTCAGTCTTTTTTTTGGATCTTTCACTTTCTTAATACTGCATGTATTTTGCTCTAGCTGAGGTGGCAGCCGTCCTCATTTCTTTAGTAATTTTTAAGTCATAAATAGTCCCAGACAGTTTAATAAATTCATGAATTACACGCTGGGAAATACATGAAGCATCTTTTAAATTTTCTATTTCCAGGGCCTTGTTCACCGAAAAACCTCATTGTCCGTGTGACAGTATTAACACCATTTTGATAATCTTCCAAACTTTTTCATAATGATTATTGCTAAAATAAGTTTGTAAAAAAGTATAAAGTGAATCACTCCTTGGATTGAATGAAGTAAATTCAAAGGATTTAGGCTTTACAATATTTAACAGAAAATCTGCATAGAGTAACAAAATTTCGTCGGAATCTTTTTCCAAAATACATTTCTGCATGAAATGTTTTATCATTGTTATGATGTTTTTCCGACTATCCTGTCTGAGTGTGAAAACATCCTTGTCTGCTAATTCCTTATTTGTTATCTTTTCTTTTATTAGTTGCTCTGCAGAAAATCCTAAATATACTTAACTTTTATCATTATACAAGTTTGGGTCACTGAAGTTGAATTTGCATAAATTCTCAGGTTTCTCAATTCTTTCATTCCCTGGTTTCAAAATTTTGAAATGTTGAATGCAATCATTAACAAGTGTTAATACATCACTGGCAAAAAATGGAAGTAAAGGTTTATCACTTTGATACTGTTCTAAAAATGGTAACAGCACTTTTGGCAATCATTCCTATGGAACCATGGACCAATAAGGGCCATCTGTAACTTCTCCCTTATTTCCCAAAGTGTATACAATGGATATGGATTCGTGGAACGTGAGCCTTGTTGTCGTCCCTCCCCCATTCTGCGAGAGCCACGTCAACCAAGATTAGAGCCTCTGAGAAGGAGGAATTAGAAAAATGATAATTGGTGAAATTTTAAATTTTTTAATAATGGCAGAGTTGAAAAGTAAGGACTTTCAAGGACTTTTTAAAAATGGGGCATAAAAATAAGGATTTGTAAGGACTTTTAAGGACTAAATGTAAAAATAAGGATGCGTGCGAACCCTGTAACAGTTTGGTGGTTGAACTTGCAAAAATGTTAGTTTTACCCAAAGTTATTATTTCTTATTTCATTGATTTTCAGGGGACAAAAGTGAATATACAAAAAGTATGTTTGAACTGAGTTATAATAGAGATTGAAGACATTAAGTTATTTCATTTGCTATCTTCATCTCAAGATACTTTGATTTCACTGTATTGCAAAATTTACTTGAGGTCTGCTCTTTGATACTTTGTGCTCTTTAGAGGGTACACTAATAGAATATGGAAAAATAATATACTTTGCACAGTTGTCTGAATGGGTGAAAAAAGTTTTGTTAAAAAGATTATTGTAGAACAGATGGGAACAGTTTAGATAGTTTCTATATACTGAATTAAATAGGATTAGTTTGTTTCTGAAGGCTGTAAAAATAAAAATATTTATGCTACATTCCAGAAAATTTTAACCAAAGAAACATTTCAAAAAAGTTTCATTTCATCAACATCAACAAGTTATCTAATAAAGAGCAAATAAGTTTTTTAAAAAAATTAGATAATATCAGTTTTTGCTCAATATTGAGTATTTGAACAAAAATCAAAGAGTCAAGAATAATGTGATTAAATTTTTATTTATTTGGTGAATTTATACTAAATGAACTTAAAACATTCTAATAAAATTTCATAAATAGAAAACGTGTGTAATTTTTTATTCAACATTTTTCAACATGCATCATGCATTTTGTTCATTATTTCGCACAGATAAGCTTATTTGGATGCATATTGTAACTTCTCATGAAATAACTACCATTTGAATTGTTATGCTTCCGAATTTGTTAAAATGCCAGTGTGAAGTTTGCTAATGTCTTAGGAAGTAAAATGCAATATTTGTGAGATTTCTTTATGTGACATTTGACAATCCTTTTTGTACTGTCTGTGAAATTTAAATACTTAATTATCGTTCAAGAAAATTCCAAGAAACAAATTTAGAGAAAGTTTTCAAGTTCAGATATTGGAGATGCTAACAGTTTCATCCTTTATTTCAGCCTACATTATGAGTGTGATTTTCCTCATGCAATATAGAATAAATTAAAAAAAAAATTATCTACAGTAAAACCTGTTTAAAATGGACACTGTAAGAAACGGAATCCTGTCTTAATCGGAAAAAATATTTGGTCCCGTTAAAAAATATAGGAAATTCCATAGTTCATCTCTTCCTTAAAACGGAACCTGTCTAACGTGGAAACAGACAGAATTTCTAAGAACAATTCATAATAATTCATTGTTAGAAATCCTGTTCTAATGGACAAAAATTCGTGCCATTTCTAAAAGTTCTTTTTATTTCCTTTGGTAAAAAAAGAAAAGCATTCCGTGGAGCAAACCGTTTTTGTTTTTCTTTCATATAATGATATGCATATCACACATTTTAAATGAGCTGACTCATCGTTGTATTTAGCTTTTCGTCATTTAGTTTTAAGCGCTGATCAGGATCGGATGATACTTTTTAGTCATGGCAATGCATAAAAAGAATGTTTTGGATATTGATACTAAAATGGAAATAATTAAAGCAAAAGAGAAAGATAATTTGAGCGTGAAACAAATTATTGAAAAATTCAAAATAGGAAAATCTCAATTTTATGAAATATTTAAGAAGAATGAAATAACTGAACTATGGTTGAATGGAAATGGCTCAACCAAGCGAAAAATGCGTAAAACAGCCAACCAAGAAATGAATGTAATTGTATGGGTTAGTTTAGTTTAATTATATTAATGCCCAATTTTGAAGCAACACAAGGGCTATTTTGGGATGGACTTCGTAATTTTGAACCACAGTCGGATGGCGAGAACGACACCTGAGCTGGCACCCCCTCTCCAAACTTCCATGCCACACCAACGGGAGGATGTTTGGCCACTGCATATGATTTAGCGTGCAACAGGCCCCATACACGGCGGATCTTCAGTGGAATCGGGTCTCGAACCTGGAACCCACCGGCTCCAAAGCCGAGAACCTACCACTAGGCCACCGTGGCCTCTGAGATTGTATGGGGGTGGTTTGTAGATGCAAGATCTTGAAATCTGCCGATATCTGGACCTATATTACAAGCCCAAGCTAAAGATATTGCAGAAAAATTAGGAAAAACTGATTTTCATGCATCAAATGGATGGCTTGAAAGTTTCAGAAAAAGACATGGGATATCTTTCAAAGCAGTCTGTGGTGAAGCTGGGGATGTTTCGGATGAGACTGTAAATTCGTGGATTCAAAAAATTGAAGGCTATGAACCTCAAAATACTGCAAATGCCGATGAAAGTCAGATTTTTTTCGTGGCTTACCAACAAAATCTTTATTTATTAAAAAAACAAAATGTACCGGTGGTAAACAATCAAAGGAACGACTCATAGTGCTCTTTTGTGCCTTTATGACTGGTGAAATCGAAAAATTGTTGGTAATTGGCAAGAATGCAAAGCCTTGGTGTTTTAAAAATCTGGACTTACAAAAACTTCCTGTAATATGGAAATTGAACAAAAAGGCATGGATGACTGCTGCAATAATGGAAGAATGGTTAAAAACTCTTAATGCAATAATGAAAAAGGAAAGAAGGCATATTTTGTTCTTTTTAGATAATACCACTTGCCACCCTCATATAGAACTTTCATACATGAAATTAGCTTGGTTTCCCCCAAATACAACCAGCGTTACTCAACCTATGGATCAAGGAATTATTCATTGTATCAGAGTAAATTATTGAAAATTTCTAATGCAATCTTTACTAGAAATAATATAAAAACAGCATCAAATGCAAGTGATATAATAAAATCTGTAACAGTTATTGATGCAGTGATGTGGTTATCGAAAGCTTAGAAAGAAATAAGCAAACAGACAATTCAAAAATGTTTTGTTGAGGCCAATTTTTCTGCAAATGTTTGCATCGAAAAATATTCATCAATGAGTGCGAAAGAAATCATATCAATCAACGATGATATTTTAACAGAGGTTCCTATTGATAAAGTGAATGATATAATGCAAAGGCATATGAACAATGACAACAGTGACGATGATGAATGTAATATAAATGAAGACATTTCTGTTAAAAAAGAACTCTCCATTAAATCGTATGGATCCTTTTTAGATACAGTATCTGAACAGGGAGATGCTGAAATGCTTGAACTTTTGAAGAATACGACAATATTAACGGAACGAAGAATTATTCATAAAATATATGTACAGAAAACAATGCTGGATTATTTTAAAATGTAAATTTAGCAAATAAGCTTATTTTCCTATGTTTGTAGCTTTTGAATGAAGATAATCATCTTTTAATAATAGAAGTAAATATCATAGTAATTACTATGATATTTATTTCTATTTAGTGCCAAAAGCAATATTATTAAAATAAAATGCCTATAAACATATAACATTGATATGTTTCCATAATTTTTGTTATTGTGTAATTTTAAAATTTAACTAAATCTTAATTTTAAAATGTGACACTTATTAAAGCATAATTATTGCAATATTATATTTTTATGGTATTTTTTTAAATCTTAGATAATATTTTTTATTAAAATTGATTTAATTTAAATAATGAATATAATTTGAAAAATCATATATTAATGAAACCCTGTATGAAACGGAATCCTGTGTAAAATGGAAAATTTTTCTGGTCCCTTTAGATTCTGTTTAGTACAGGTTTTACTATACTTCATACATCAGGGATTCAAACATTATTTCCTGTCATGCCTCTTTTAATTAATCTCTACTAAATATCTTCAAGTAATTTTAAATAATCTTTTAAAAAATTAATAAATTGTTATGATTTTGAGGTAAACAGTTATCGTTTAAACTATCTTTGTAACATTTAAATTATTTATTTTTCTTGAAATGCTCATAGACAAATTTTTGAAAATCATTATGAAGGTGATTTACTGGGAAGGGAAGCAGTTCTCCTCCCTTGCTTTTGTTCATCATGCCTATGAAATGTTAAAATGTTGATTTTTCTTAGACTCTTTATTAAAATTTTAGATGAATTATCCAACGGAAATGTTTGGAGGACAAGTAGTTGTCCTTTCTTGCTTTCATCATTCTGTGTATTAAATTTCAAAGGCTTACCCTCTGACTCCTAAGACCCTTAGAATCCAGGGACCTAAAAATACTGGACTGTCGAAGTTCCTCTTTCAAAGATAAATTCCCTACCCTTCTCAGAAACCACAATGACATCTGACATTCTTAATGGTTTTATATACAAAAGAGGACTCTCTTTAGTAGCTGGCTGTTAGGGGGATTAATTACAAGTTAATGGGTTTGGCTGAAACTAGAGTTGTAAAAAAATCTCCCTCTTCCCCAAACCCATCTGGGTGAGCCACTCTAATGAACAAAGCATGCACCTCAGGTATTCAATCAATCACATTTAAACAAAAGAGAATAGAAATTAGATTGCAGGGATATTTGGGTGTCTGCCGTTCTTTGCTTGAATGGGCATTGTGGCCTTTCAGTATTGAAAGAGTTGAAATAAACTGGGGAAAAAAAAAAGAGATTAAGTATAACTGAGCAAAAATAAAAGCAAATGAGTATACCTTTTCTGACCAACAATTAAAAAGTCTAACAAGAGTTAATATTTATACTGGCAATCTTTCATCGGTAGATGTTATTAGATGTGATCAACCCAAAGCCGAGTTCATTAATAAAATTAAAGTTAACATATATACTGCAAAAGATGGTTGTCTTTTCCTGGTTGAGAGCCCATCTTGGCATCCCAGGAAACTAGCAGGTCGACCATTTCACCAAAATAGCTGTATACGCTGACGAGGAACTCAACCTGCCAGCACCTTATTCCTACATGAAATATACAATGAAAAATTTGCCTTTAAGAACTGGTAAGAATATTAGAATAAATATAGCTCTAATTTGGGGATGTGGGTCAGAGAATACATTGATTATGTGGATATTAAGTTTTTAATCTTTTATAAATTCGATGATATAAAGTGGGCATGGACCTTTTCCCTTTTATTTGCATTTTTAAGATTTTAAACTTGTCTGTGAGTGGGGGTGGAGGGGCAATGCAGATCACTTATCTTTTTTGAATGCCTCTGCACTCGAACATATCTTGGAAAACTTGCAGATAATTTCAAAAGAAAGTGCTTCCAAAATCTAAGTAAAAATGATGGGCTGCAGCAAAAGACTGCGAAGCCTGTAAGAGGAACTGTGTCATCTGTGATGCTCTGAAATAGTGACTGTTGTCTTGTTTTCACAATTAAATATTTTTAACTGTTGTATTTTATAATAGCAGTGTTTTGGTTTGGTGTATAGATTTAATGATGTTTTAATTTATACATTTTATTTTATGCACATAACCTTAGTAGTACCTGGAGATTTTTGAAGTTTTAAATAAATAAATATATTTTAATAGTATAATTTATTTTATATATATTTTATATATATTTAAAAAAATAATTTTCTTCCTTGGCCCTTTATTAGCCTTGCCTCTGTTTGGGTAGACTGGGTTGGCATGGGATATATTTATAAAAGAGGATAAGTATGTTGTCTTGCTGAATAGGCAAGCTATGCTATTTTGGAATTTCATAGATATTCTTTCAAATAGCCTAAATACTTCTTTTAAAACCAACAGGTTCAAATATTAGGCAGACAGACGCAGTAATATCAAAGAGGATTTTGTCCCCTTTTAATTCTGCCTATACTGCAAAAACAAATCAATTTCATGTTCACTGTATATGTTGTAAGGTATACATATGAGACCTCATAGCTATAGATATTCTTTTAATTGTCCCATAATAATTTCTACACCACTCTGACCTTAAAGCTTTTTGAATTTAGTCTAAACTTTTCTCTAAGACCAGCAATCTGCTCACTTAATGTATCAAAATTTCGCATAGTGTTTGAAGATTCTAATGAGCAATACTTCCATCAATAAGCATGTGAATGGCTTAACCAAACATTATAAACAAACTGATACAAATTTAAAAAAAATTCTAATCAAGAGTATCTAATTGCTTTACCTTGTAAAATTTCCTTTGTTTTAAATTAAATTTCATTTCTTTTATTCTGCTTCTGATTTTATCATTTTCTGAAATAATAAAGGATTGAAATTGAAGGTGGTAAGTTGAAGTATCTGTTTATGTGACTATATTTTCAAAAAGGATTCTTATCTATCTTGTGTACAGTAGCACTTATCATGTGAAAACTGATTCTACCATACTAAAACCATTCACATAAAAAGACACTTTTAATCAGGATTCAATGGGGAACCTATTTATACATGATTTAAAATATTGAATGCCTCTTTGTAACTGGAAGTAAATGCAAGCAGGTAGACAATAGAACATTTTGCATATTTTGGAATAGTTGAGTAGATTGAAGGGCAGAAGGAAAAATAAAGTAGAACAGTCTTTTCCTTGCTTTTCTTCTTTCTTTGAACCCAGTACTTCCACTTGCCAGCATATATAATTTTTAAATAATCTGCAGAATTCTTTTTAAGACAGATCTAAGAATATGCCTTTTTGAATTATCAGTGTGGGTTTATTTATATTGGAACCATTAAGTTGTAATGATGATTATAGAAATGATTGATTGATTAACTAATTACTTTGATAAATGAGCAAGTAAGAGCTACTTTTATGTGAATATAATTATTATTTACCTATTTCTTACTAGGTTTATCCACCATTGTTAAAGATACTAAACTGAATATAGCTTCAATGACATTAATTCAAATTAAATCTCAATAAGAAGTCAATCTAAACAACCAGGCAATGAAATGTTTTGCATCTCTTCCCTTGTTTAAGAGAAAGTTGCGGATTCAAGGGTTGGAAGGAAAATCAAAATAAAGTCATTGAGCAGTATAATATGCCTATAATTTTTAAATTTTTTTGAATGAAATTTATTTTAAACTGCTGTCCAAATGTTGGAATGTATGTGTAGGTTAGTGATAAATTAATTTAATCAAACCCTAAAATGATGTCTTTGAGAAAAATGCATGCTTAAGTATAACTTAACTTCATTTACAAATGATTTCATTGTTACAATCTATTTAAAATTTATCAGTTAATTTTGCATGAAACTGTAATTGTATAAAACTATTTTATCATGCATTTATTGTAATATTTTTTGTTCATTTTGGCAGGTGATGAATTTATTGACCACTGGGATACAGGAGAGCTTCTTTTTCTTTCCTCTTCAGTGTTACAGAGTGATAGAAATTGGTAAAATAGTTTAGAAACTTTTTATTAATTAGTATTAAAATAATTCATCATTTTGTTGTTGCATTTCATTTACAAAACTCTTACTAAAATATAGAATATAGATTTTACTAAAAAGTTTTGTCATATGGTGAAAAAAAACTTATTGATAAATGCCAAGATATTGTAAACTGTTTAGCACATTTTTAGTCTTGGAGAATTGAATTGAAATAGCTTATTAAAATATGAATAAATCTGTTTTTTTACATAGACATCCTTTTCATATAAAATACAATAAAAAAACTATTTGAGGAATTTTGATGCACCTTCGATCATTTTTTCAGTCTGTGAGTAAGAAGTTTTTGAAATCTCTGTGATAGTATTTTTTTTTTATTATTTCTATAGATAAGGAAAATTATCCATATAGAGAAAAGCAGGAATTAAAATGTTTCCAAATATATTTAAATTAGATTTGTGTTTTGTTAGTGATGACAAGCAGACAATACAAATAAAATGCATGTGGTGTCCATATGCTGTAAACATGTATAATACAAAACAGAAAATACATGTATCTGTCTGTCACAAGAACTCCTCCTGAACAGTGAGTTATAATATATTTTAGATTAATTAGTCAAAGAAGCAGCCATTTCTGATGAAAAAGTTATTAAATGTTTCAATTCTAACAGTTTTTAAAAGTGATCATGAAGTTCTTGAGTTATTTTAAGATGTACTAGACATTTTACTCTCTAGGCAGAGTTCCATCTAGGTCATAAACATCAGTGTTAAATATTCTGGAAACTCTAGGTTTGATCTAGTTGGTATTTGTTTAAAACAAAATTCATTATTGAATCCCTCTCAATAACCTTCTTTAAATCAACAGGGTATTGAAACATTCTTTTATGTTTTTTCCATTTTGCTTACAGTGGCAAGTTTGTTTTCAATGTTAAAGTACTTACATTGTACACTTATACATTTGAAAAGTTTCAAGCAGGTTCTTTTAAATCCTGTTGTTTTACTTTTCAGCATGGGGTTTACTGTAATGTTAATATGTGTGTAGTGAGTGATTAACTCTTCATTAAATAAAAAAAAAGAATGGCTGGCTTGTAAGATGCCATTGCACAGTGGTCCAGTTTCGGTTTGTAGCGTGACAAAAATCGAAATTTCAAGGTCCGCAAATGGGTTTATTTTCTTTGGGGGGTAGGTAGAGAACCGTTTGGAACCCTGAAAGCCATAAATTTTTTTTGTATAAGTATGTAGTCTTAGGAGGTTTTACGGAGGTTAAAGTTGAAGAATGTCTTTCGAACACTTGAGTCGCGTTTTAGCGAGCCTCAGATTTCGTTCTGTAAAGTCCTACATTGCTCTTTATCTGTCTAATTTTAGATTTTTCATGATGTCTGATTCCAAGGTAAGTAAACGAAACCGTTTTTAACACATCATTTTATTATTTTCCATATTGTTATACTATATTTTAAAAGGCCCTTTTTTCACTCAATTTTCAAGTTTAAAGTGAATTTAAAAAATTTGCAGAACTTTGCACACCTTGAAACTACCTTAAATCCTTTCTGCACTCTATCTTCTATAAAATGTCTAAAAATTAGCCCCGATAAACCCCGACTTTTTCATTTATTTTATTTTTTAATGTCACCTATGTCAGTAAAGAATTTTCACTTTTTCCTTCAATGACGCAAAAATAAATATCTGGGTGAATAAAAATCTGTTGAAAATTAAATTAACTTGTTCTAGTCTAGATGTTAATTGCTAAAAATTCAATCGACATTAATTCGAAAATTTTATTAAAAAATTTTCGAATTTAAGGGGGCGGATACTCAATCTAAAATACATTTTAACTTCTTAAGAAATAAACGCTGGATGGTTCCAAAAGTATTTTAAATCGATTTCAATATTTATTTCTGATTTAGTAGTTGACATAAATACACCGAAAACGCGAAAATTTTGGCATAGTTTAGAACGCTATTTGAAATTTTCAAGACAGTTAGTTTGCTTCAGTGACAACCTCTCAAGCGCTGTCTTCAGCAACAGCTAAAAGGACGATAAAATAGAAAACTTAACCAAATATAGTTTTTCATAAATAACATAAATTACTTAATAATATAAAACATAATTCACATGATGAAAAGCGTTACTTTTATCTATTATGCTTAAAAGTTAGTTATTAAAATGTTTTGGAATATTTCCTGAATTCTCATATTATTTTTGTGAAAACTGCGGTCAATTTTACTCTTAAAAGTAATTTTTTAAAGATTTAATGGTATTTATGTAGCATTTATATTATATTAACGAAATTCTTTCACTTTTTAATCATTTTGAAAGGCATTTGAATTTATCACACAATTATTCATTAGATATATTTTAACATTGCAAATATTTGGAATGTTAAAAATAATAAAAAAAAAAAACCTACCAGACTTTACTAAAATTTCACAAATCTTATTTTAAAGCTATTTCCTTCATTTGGTAAAATTTATCAGATTTTTTTTAATGTTTTATACAACTAATTATTAACTTTTCCGCAGATTACAACAGTTCCCCCCATAGAGAACATTGGGAACGAATTAAATAAATTAATACAAATCAAGAAATATCCAACCGATTGTTATGAAATTTCATGGAATACAACTGAAGTCCATTTTCTTTAAACTGTGCAAATTTGAAGTCTCTGCTGTTTATAGTTACGTCGCTATGATTTTTGTCTCGCTAGAAAATGAAACTGGACCACTGTGCATTGTGAGAAAATTATGAATAGGAAGCTTCACTGGTGCTATCTATATAACATAAAAAGCAGAATTGAAAATTATTTTTCCATTGTGTTATTTCTTCCAACCAGAAAAAGTAAATTATTCTCATATCCCATTTAAATTCTGGAATATTTTATTCTAATCCTAATTTTTTTTTGTATTGTATATGCTTCATTTTAAATCACCATTCGCAAATACTTTTTTTCCTTGCAAAATGATGAGTTTATATATAGAGTTAGTTATAGTTTAGATCGGGAGAGGGGGTATAAATTTTGTTTCATTTTAAGTCACCATTGCAAACATTTTGTGAATTACCCAGTTTTTGGGTATTTATAAATTTTGTGTTTCATTTTGAATCACCATTTGAAATACCTTTTGTTTTTTGTAAATTATCCAGTTTTTCCATATTTATAAATTTTGTGTTTCATTTTGAATTATCATTCACAAAAACTTTTTTTGCAAAATGCCCAGTTCTTATAAATATTGTTTCATTTTAAATCACTGTTTGCAATTTTTTTTCATGAAATACCCAGTTTTTGAATAATTATAAATTTTATATTTAAATTTCAATCACTATTTGCAAAAGCTTTTTTTTTGCAAAATACAAAATTATGGGGCATTTGTAAACTTTGTTTCATTTTAAATAACTTAATAATTAATAGGAAAAAGGATTGCTAACTGAAAAAAATTTGAATTTTTATTTTATATATTTTTTCTGCCTAATATTTAGTGTTAGAAAGAAATTTGATACAGATTTCTTCAAACTTCCTATGACTCTACTAAAACAGCAAGTTCATAAATTTGTATGATAAAATATAAATATTCTGAATGCATATAATGTGTCGAATCAAATGATTCTTTACTTTATCTTTGAATTTCTAATGCAAAGCAGGCTGAACAATATGAAATGGATACACATAATAGATTTTAACCATAGTCATGATCAGTATGATCAAATCCATGGTCCTTGCACCATAAAAAACTAAACCAAATCATATCCATGAGGTATCCAGAAAATGCAGATGTCTTCATTAAAAAAACTGACTTATGAAAACTGAAGTTAGCTTTCTAAATTCTGTTTTTTTTTCGGGGTGGTGGGGTGGGGGTGAACCATTTGAATTTTATTTGCAGTTCTATAAGAAAAACGCAATGAGAAACTTCAGTTATGAAGCAATTTTTTACTTGGAATATAATTAATACACCCACATTTTATTATCTATCAGAATTGATGCATATAATAAAAATATAATGTGCAATAACCTGTGCTTCATTTCTTTCATAAAAAATAGCATGCACAAAAATATGAAGCTATCAGCAATCATCATTACAACAAATAAATTGTCTAATTTTATTACAATAGATGTGGAAACGTGCAATGTCAAAGATCTTTAATATATATATTCCTCAATAAAGCATGCAAATTCAACTACTCATTACTTTAAATATAGATATTCAGCAAAATCAACATTGGTTTTAGATTTAAAACTCCAGCTAAGATTGTACAAATAGCTGATTGCTTAAACACTTATTGATTACATCATATTTCATTGACAAGAGCATTTATTTACCTATGATTTCATGAAAAACTGTAAAGAATATTCAAAAATGTTATTTTGATGTTTAATACGCTTTCTACATTCTGTTTAGTTTTTTTTCGTGTGTGTGTGTGTGTGGGGGGGGAGCATATGAATTTTATTTGCAATTCTAGAAAAACACAGTAATATTTGAGTAACTTCAGTTATGAAGCAATTTTTCACTTGGAATATAATATTACATCTACAATTTATTATCTATCAGAATTTATGCATATAATAAAGATATAATGTGCAAAAATAGCATGCACAAAAACATGCAGTTATCAGCAATGCCTATCACAACAAATAAATTGCCTAATTTTATTACAACAGATGTGGAAAATGCAATGTCAAGGGTCTTTAACATATATTCCTCGATAAAGTATGCAAACTCAACTACTCGTTACTTTAAAAGTATATATTCTGCAAAATCAACATTGGTTTTAGATTTAAAACTCAAGCTAAGATTGTACAAATAGCTAATTACTTAAAAACTTATAGATTACATCATATTTCAGATACAACGTGCAAAAATAGCATACATTAAAACATGCAGTTATCAGTAATCACTATCACAACAAATAAATTGCCCAATTTTATTACAACAGATGAGGAAACGTGCAATGTCAAGGGTCTTGAACATATATTCCTCGATAAAGCATGCAAATTCAACTACTAATTACTTTTAAAAAATATTTCTGTAAAATCAACATTGGTTTTAGATTTAAAACTCTAGCTAAGATTGTACAAGTAGATAATTGCTTAAAAACTTATTGATTATACATCAAATTTCATTGATAACATTTATTTGTCTATGATTTCATGAAAAACAACTGCAAAGAATATTCAAAAATGTTATTTTAATGTTTTATACGTGAAGTACTCTCTGGAGTGTATTTGTCTTTATTACATGCAAAATGATACAGTGATTATAGGTGTAGTATTGAAAATAAACATTTAAAGAACCAAACAAAATATTTTATTGCATAACAAAGCACGTTCATATAAAGAGTCAAATCATTCTATGCATATCATATTCGAGAAATAAACAGATAAAACAATGACATAAAGTGTTAAAACACGATTCAATAGGAAGAAAAATTTGTATTCGAGAAATATCAGAGATTTGTCTGTGAACAGTGCACAAAGTCTTCAATGAATAAGATGGGCATCATATTTCAGCAACTTTTGTTTGAAAAACCACTTATCTAACAAATTAGATGTTTGATTATGCTGTAAAAACTGCATGACTACAACCATTTGAACAAAAGTAAATAGTTTTCACGAAAACAATATACTTTACAGGCCGACTCGACTGTCGCTTTGTTTGTTTATGCTTCGAAATCAAAAAGAGTGCTCTCTTTTGATTGGTCAATCGTTTCCTCTTCTCGCACTCGCGGAAAAGGTGAGAAATTACTCGCTTTAGTTTCACACAGCATTGGTGGTAGTTCTAAATTGAAGGTCATGACTATTTTCCCGCAGAATTTGAGTTACTCGTGAGTGAGAACTATTCGATACGGATAGTTGCCGGTAGGATCGTGGTAGAGCCCCCGTAGTGACATGAAATCTGCACATGTCATTCTGGGGTCCATTTCTAGGTCAAATGTGCTATTTTCAACTTTCAAAATTAATTAGTTTTTAAGATATTTAATTAAATAACATAAATGAAGCCAATTTTTGGCGTTTTTGCTCAGTTTTTCACCAATAACTTCCGAAATAATTATTGCATGAAAATGATTTTTTAGACCACTTTAAAGTGCAAAAAATTATCTTTTTTATGATACCCATTTTAATTGTCATACAATTTTTTATCTAATTTTAACAAACAAACATTTCAAAATTCATTTTGAACACAATTTGTAACATTACTTTTTATTGTTGTAACTGAATTCAAACCCATTTTATTGTTTCATCAAATCCTTCATTCAAATGTTTTTACTACTGTTAAAATTATGATAAAAATGTTTCTTTCACATTAACTCCAAGGCAGAATTTTTATTTCCGCTTTTATTTCATGGCATGGACACCTTTTGATATGCACAGGCACAGTAATCCAGTGATTTTAATTTAATTACTCTCTATACGATGTTCATGCCATTTCTACCAAATGGTGAGTACCTACGGAGGAAAAGAAGGAACACTTATGTGGTGTTTTTCCTGTCAGGCATAAAGGCCATAAAGAAGAGAATGATACTTCAGGTCATGACAATAAAACCCTGATATGAAGGTACTTTCATTGTTGTCGTAGCAATGATTGGGAGGGGAAAATAGAATTTCAATGGTTGTTAAACTGATGCCAAGTGGTTCAAAGTACGGAGACAAAAAGAGAGAGGTGTCAGACAACACGAGAGAAACCAAAAAAAGAATTTCAATGGAAGACTCTGCAGCGGAAAACTGTTTAATTAAGTTTAAAGTGTTATAAATACTTGGACTTGAAAAGCTTTTCATTCCAAGCAATGTCGGGTATATCAACTAGTACCTTGATAAATTTAAATTTTCATTTTATATATAAAAAAATTTCATGTGATTTAAACAAAATTACATCTTGTGTTTTTTAATATAAATGGAATTGTTTTCATCAATTTATTATTCGTAAAAAAATAAACTTGAAAATTGTTTCTTTGTTCTATGTATATACACATATATGTATAAGTGTATATTTTTAGTTGTTTTTTGTAATATGTGAAAATGTTGTCTGTTTTGTTGTCTGAAATGTTTTTCAAATTAATTTGAATTGATTATGCCTGCAACAATATTTTTTTAATTTATAGAATTAAGATTTATTAGTTTCTAAAATGTTTACCTTTATTACATTTTTAATAAACCAATTCAAGAATCAATAGAAGAATAGCATACCAATAAGTGGTTCGTTTCCATAATGTCTACCTATGCTGTTATTGGTTATTCAAATTTATTGGTCCTTTGAATAATATATGCTGTAGAATTGATTTTCATTGATAAAAGTATCCTACTTTTCTATTGTTAGTGATGTATGATTTAGATGCATCTATTTGCAAATTTGAAAGCATCATAACATAGAAATCGATCATATCTATTCCCTTGGATGTTGTTTAATCTGAAATGGCTTTTTCATATATTTCAAACTGTTTACTCAAATATTTCTCATACAGCCATCCTTTGGTTTTAGAATAGCAGTTGCTATCATAACCTTTATTTCTCATCAGTTCCAAATAGCTTTCCCTAAACACTCATAACTCTGGATCAATTCAAACCAGATTCTTTTGTAATATCTCGCATCTTTCCTTTAACTTAGTTTTGTTATTACTGTGCTCAAAAATTCTGAAAGATAGACACTGCTCAAAAAGGGGTGGGGGGAAGAAAGGAAGGAAAAAAAAAAGATTACATTGTTTTCGCAACAGGTAAAAACTGTCATCCAACATGTAAAATCTACTGAATTCATATGTAATTCTTCAAACGCATTGGTGGAAGAAGATTCTTTGTGCAAAACATCATTAAGTAATTTTAGGAATTCAAGTCCGTAGACTGGGGATCCTAGATTATACTGCTTACTTTGTGCTATATTTGGTGTGTTGGAATACTTTTTGCAGAATGATTCTGACCACTGTCTCAAGATCATGATTTACCAGAATCTATAGCATGTTGATCACTTGGTCAGCAGCAAAGGCATTAAAAAGACACTTTGGAGAATTTCTTTGTGTCTCAAAGTGTAATTTTTTTTTTCTCTTTGGAATGGATTCTGAACAATTGGAAATGCTTGTAAGAAGGTCTGATCTTTATGGCCATACATGCACAATAACATGAGCCAACAATTGTTATCTGTGCATATCAACCTGTCAAAGCACAGCAAGAAAAAACACCTTTAAAAGAATCTTTTCTAGGCTACATGACGAGACGTGTCGACACAAATTGTACAAAATCACCATCATCAGTATGGATTATATGCAATTAGTCATTTTGTTT
>BGPR01000121.1:1362757-1382164 GCA_013235015.1 Araneus ventricosus | reverse complement strand
AAATCACCATCATCAGTATGGATTATATGCAATTAGTCATTTTGTTTGCCTTTCCTTAACCATAAAACGTTATAGGACAAGAAGAAACTCAGCGACTGAACACGGCAGTTAGGGTGGCGTCAAGTTTTCTTCACAGTAATGCCAAGATTTTGTTTGGAGCCAGTTAATTACTAAAGTTCACAAATCGAGGCTGTGGGCTGATGATTTGGATTAAAAAAAGTTCAGGTAGATGTACAGAGCTGTATTTAATCCGGACCTGTACATCCTGTGAGTGGTTTAAGGAAAATATTCTGAAACCTTTTGTTTTACTGTGTGCTGTAACCATTGGTGATGCATTCATTTTAACGAATGACAACACTTGGTGTCATAGAACTCGTCTTGTTGGAAGCTGGCTTTTTGAGTAGAGTATTGAACAACTGGAGTGGCCATCATATTCACTCAACATGTATCGAATGAAATATATATGGGACTTTTGCAAGAGACAGGTTACTGCTAGCCCAAGGTCTCCACTATCAACTTGAGACCTAGAAACTGTGCTTGTAGAGAAATGGGTAAGAGTGTTTCAGAATTTACAGGACCACATTGTAAATTTCAGACCAAACCATTGTTCAGCCATTTTAGCTGTTTGGGGAGGCCGTATGTTCTATTGACATCGCACAAAATTTCAAGGAAAACAGCTTGTTTAAAATTTTTGCTTGAAGAAAGGAAGGAAAACAATTTCCAAATATTAAACCTATTGAAATCCCCACAAGTGTTCAAGGCAACTTTTTGTCTTTTGAGCTGAATAAAATTAATTTTGTAAGCCAAATTTTCTAGTGACATACATTTGCAGGACTACAAAGAAACATTCATTCTAATTTTTGTTAAAAAAGATGATTGGAACATATGTGTATCATCAAAAAAGTGAATGAAGAAGTTTGAGTTTTTTAGTATTATATATATCACATTGCAAATGGAAAAAAAAAGTAAAGCCTTCTTTCTTCTTTGTCTCTTAGTCAGAATGCAAAAGTGTAGGTGTGACAATTGTGACTAATAAATTGAAAAACTTTTGTATTCATATTCAGTTTTTTCTGCTTTATTATACAAAAGAGTAAGAAACTGGAGATGCTATTGATTTCTTTAAACCAGTTTTTTTAGTCTTATGCATTATAATTTTGCCATATACACGGTCGGATTTTGATTATATGAGACCACATGTGCATGAATACCCAGTGTCATAAATTCTCTGTCAGCCTACCACTGCAATGTACATCGAATAGATTTTGAGGGTCTTGAGGTACCAGGCGAGTGCCTCTAGTACTTGTGCAAAAAACCACTACTGGCCATCTATCAATTGTACAGAAGTATTAATTTAGGCTCTCAAATTCCTCTGGCTTGGCTTTGATATAAAAACACTTATAACTGTGACTCATTTTGAAAGATAAAATTTCTTAGAATGTTATTTTCATTTGATTTGCGGGTGAAGAATTTTCTATTTTTTAAATAGAATTATGACTTTACCTTTATTCTGTGATTCCTTATCACCTATTTTTCAAATTGCATATTATCATAAATACAAGCTGATCTTTCTTATCTATATTGCAGGGTTTCTGTTACAAGATCCATCAAGCCATATGGAGAATTAAATCACCCACCTGATTGGTATACTCCAAAAGTAAGTCATTTGCTTAAAAACTAATATGAATATGTGTCAGAAAATGCAGAAATGTAAGCTGAAATGAAATTCTTTAATTATAAAACTTTTATTTTTCATGTAAATTGCAATGTTAGTTGATTAGTATAACTATAAAAGTAATTTAAAAAAAACCCAGAAATAACTTGTACATAAACATTAATAAAAATCATAAAGTAGCACATACTGAATGAAAAATAAATAAATAAAGTTTCCATATCAAGTCTAGCAAACCTAATATTTAAATTTGCTTCTAATTTCTGGTGGTTTAGATCATAATCATTATTATCCATGAAGTTCCACTCCTTTCTTATAAATAGTCATGGCTGTGGCAGCTCTGAATAGGGGAACTTTAATTATGGACATCTTGTATAAAACTTTTTTAATTAAACTGCCAAATTTTTGTCGATTTTACTCTTTATTTCATTTGTATTTCATTGAATGAATGAACTTTATGCATTATAGATTCTTTTTGAATCAAAGGGCCTAGAAAACTTATTTTTTTATAATTTAAAATTAAAAAAAAATTCACATATCGAGTTATCATGGCTATACTGGAGCTGCATCATTATAAGATAGATGCAATCCTACCAGATTGTATTAAATTGTTGAAAATTAAATGCATGAAATATTTATATGATACCAACACTAATAGATAAGTTTTTTTATGGTGTTTTAATAGAAGAGGTTAAATTTCACAGAGTTGTTGTTCAAGTGCTATGAACTGATTTAAAAAAAAATGAGTAATTGATGAGAGTTAAAAAAGTTGAAGTTGTGTTTTGTTTGGGATATATAGCGACAAAGGCTGTCATCCCCTAGTATCCGAGAGTCACAGTTAGTAGATGTCAAAGAGTTTCAGTGACTGAAGAAAAACCTGAAGATGGCACTTAGAAGAGCAAAACGTATGAATAAAGACTTTATATGAGGAAAAAATTTGAAGATTCAGATTGAGTTTCAAGCAGAAGATCCTTCTGTGGGGCAAATACTTCTCGCAGTTTAAAAGAATATGTTCGATAGTGTTTTCTTGATTGCACATGGAGCAAAAGGGGTTGTTCTGAAGTCCAAATCTGTGCAAGAGAGCTGGAGTAATGATGATATCCTTGTGTCTATTTTTTAGCCATGGTGCAAGGGATGAGATGGAGGGTAGGTCTCCCAGGATTTCTAGATATTTGCTATTTCGAAAGTTTTTAATCGGTTTTTGAATAGAAAAATTACTATAATATGAACAAATATCTTCCACTGCGATCCACTCAATGTATAGGTCTGACTCTGTGACATATTTGGCGAGAGAATCCGACCTTTCATTCCAGGTAATATTTGAGTGCCCCGGAGTCCAACCAGTGCAATTTTTTGATTTAACTTGGTTCTCATTAAAATTTTATGGGCTAAACGAAGAATGACTTTGGGAGATTTGATGGACAAATTCTTAAGTGCTTTCAAGACTGAAAAACTGTCTGTCAAGATCAGAAGATTAATGTCGGGAACTGAGAGATCATCAATCGCTTGACAAATGGCAAGCACTTCAGCTGTGAAGATGGAATTGATTGGGTGGATCCAAAAAGAGAATGATCTTAGATTTGAGGTACTACCAGCTATGGAGGTGTAGAAATGAGATTTCGATGCATCCGTAGGCGATAAAATAATCTTGAAATTCTTCACTGAAGGTTTCTTCAAAAGTGCTTTAATCATGGACGTTGGTTGAGCTTTATCTTGAAAGCCAAAGGAAGCAAGGTGAATTTCACAGATGTCGTTGTGGAGAACATCAAGTATGTTAGTCAATGTGACAATTTGGTCAAAGGTTATGTTCAAATCTGCAAGTAGCCCAGCAAACGCCTCCTGATCTTTCTTATTAAGTTGGATGCAGGGTTTCGAAGATTGCCCAAATAAGGGTGAATGAATGCCATTTGCCACTTGGTTAAAAAATTGAATGGCCAATCTCTTGATTTTTTCAGAGAGAATTTCCTGTCCTGCAATTTTCAGTAAGACAATGTTTGGTGTCCATATTCGAAGGCCAAGGGCAACTCTAAGAGCAATAGTTTGGATGGTGTCACAAATTTTGAAATGTGTCTGCGATAATTTGTTAGTGATTGCACAGTTATAATAGAAAAGGCTACAGATTCCATTGTTAGTGATGTCAACCAGGTCTTTTTTTCTGGGGTCGTATGATTTATAGGCGATTGTTTTCAAGGCATTAGTTTTTTTGAGTGCTTTTGCTTGAAAATTTTTGACGATGGCACCATTCTGATTAGTTTTAGAAAAGATAATTCCCAAATATTTTATTGAGTCCTTCCAGGGAAGGGGAGAACCTGTGTAGGAGATGCAGGGCATAGAAAGCAATCTTCTTTTTGATAGGTCGGCAATAGCACATTTCTCAGGAGAAATAGATAGCTTCCAATAGGTACACCATTTGTAAATATTCTCCAATGTATTCTGCAATTTTTTCTCAATGTATTCCAAAGAGTTATGAGAACAATAAATAAAGATGTCCTCTGCGAAAATGGAACATTTAACACCTTCGTCTAAGGTCTCACAGTAATCAAACATAATGATGGCAAACATAACGGGCGATAAAGCACTTCCCTGTGCTAATCCTTTCTGAATGACTTTTGTGTTCAAAAGACTGTTTCTCCAACGAATTTGTAGAGTTCTGTTATGTAAAAACTGATGAATGAATTTGGAAAGATTTCCTGTGATAACCAATTTAAGACATTTCAAAACAAGGCCATCAATGTACACCAAGTCGTATGCACTTTTGATATCTAAATTGATTCTGATAAAATGATTTTTTTGATGATGAGCTTCCGTTATAGTGGTATGAATACCATAAATTGCAAGTTGATTATCTTGGAGGGGTAAAAAACCGTAAATGTAGGAGAGTATTTTTTTTATTTGATGATTAGATGATGTGTTATGCGTTGCAGCAAAATCCTTTCAAATATTTTTGAACAGACAAAAGTGAGGGCGATGGACCTGTATGAATTGATCTTGGATTTATCCTTATTTGGTTTTGGGACCGGAACAATTACTGAATGTTTCCATTGCTCTAGGATATCCATTGACGAAAAAATTTCTTGAAAAAAATCGGTTAACTTCAAAAGATGTACAATGCTTAATTTTTTGAACCATTTCGCAGGGATGCAATTCGCACCTGGAGAAGTATTTCTAGTTTTCTGGATCGCTTTTTGCACTTCTTGGAGTTGGATTGGGATATTTAGATAAATGTTTTATCGCCGTTAAAATCCAAAATATTAGAGAAAAAATCAGTAAAAAGGTTGCTCTGATTCTGGGGATTCGAAACATAATGATTGTTATGTGGGATGAGGTTTGAAACATTTACTTCTTGATTTGAATGGTTGTAGATTCTTTTTATCATTGAATAAAACATGCGGGGGTTCCGAGTAATATTTCACATTTTATCCCAATAATTATTATTTGCCCTCTTTATGTGAAACTGGAGTTTTGCTGCATACTTTTTATGCTTAATCCAATCCGAAGTTGAGGCTTTTCGTAAAGCCCTGGTCATAATTTTTTTTTCAACGTTTGAAAATTATGGCTAAAATGTTCCACCAGGGAGGATAGTTGTTACCTGGCAAGGCAGTGTGTTTAGTATTTTGTTTAATTATCCCAGAAACTTTGCGCATCACAGTATGGAGATTGGAATTTGTGGAGGACAAAATTTCTGAAGAGTTTTCCATGATGGAGTTCCAATCAATCGTTTTAATGGTTTTCGAGGTCTGTCCCAAGAGTGACCAGGTTGTGACCACCAGGTTATGGTAACTTTCAAAAGTGGAATCCGAAACGAAACAATCAACTTGGTGATAAATTGAGGTTGAGCACAGAGTAAGATCTAGTAGAGAATTAGTTCCCGTGTACGAAGTATAAATTGGGTTGGACGTATTAAGCATAACAAAATTAGAATTTTGGAGCCAATCAACAAAGTTGTTGCTAAGAGGTGTAGAGTTTTTAGAACCCCACATTGGATGATGTAGGTTGAAATCCCAAAAAATGATGACTGGAATCGAAAATGATTCGAAAAAAGATTTTGCTTGCTGTATATCAAAACCTTGAGGAGCATATAAATTAACAATAATGAATTTGTGGTTATTAAAGTGGATTTCAGTAGCAAGAATTTCAAGGTTAGTATCTTCAGAAAACAAAGTTGAGATAATTTTACCAGCGGCAGTCTTTGGTATGCCGGTAAGAAGACCTCTTCCTGACCGACCTAGTCTGTAAGAGTAAAAAAAGGTCATATTTGAATCGCGAAGATGATCATCTGTATTAAAAAAAGTTTCTTGGAAAATCCAAAATTGAGAGGTAGAAAAAGGTGAAAGTTGAAGCCAAATCCTCTTATTCTGTAAACCCGTACAGTTCATTGAATGAACGTCATGAAACAGAAGAAATGCAACAGAAAAAATTAAGAGAATAAAGGGGAGAGAAAAAAACAAAGAAAAAGCAACTTGAAAGGAGCAACAACAAAATCCCACAAACTTGTGAGGAAAAAAAAGTCGAAAAGGTTCCAAACTAAGTATGGTGCCCCTCTGCATCTAAATGCATGTGCTTGAAATGTTCACTTAGTTTTTCCACAGCACTTTTTTTTCTAGAAGGCGATTTGGTGTTTGTTTCAGTTTGGTTCATCATTTTGAAGAAGGTTTGAAGCAGGGTCTCAACTGTTTTTTCAAACAATTTCATGAGGGCAAGGGTTTGCTGTTCCATTTTTCTTGAAAAGCAAGGGTTTGTTTTTCCATTTTTTTCTAGGAGAGATTGAACAATGGACTGTATTTTTTGATTAACAGTGGAATCAAAAATCATCAGTGATCATATTTGATTTTACTGCTATTGTGTGACTGAAGATGTGCCTGGCCTCTCCTGTCGTAAGATTGTTCGTGGATTTTAACTCTAACATTTGTTACTCTTTGCTATACATAGGGCGTGCTTTAGACTTTGCAGAGTGTGGCCCTGGCAATTGCTGCACTTTGCAGGCCCTAGACAACGTGACCAACGTGAACTGTACCACATAGGTGGCAAGCTTGGGATTTTTTACAAATTCTGGTTGGATGAAAAAAGCTAAAACACTTAGTACATTGCCGAGGCCTGTCTATGAAAGGATGAATTTTCTGTTTTATGAACTAGATTTTAACAGAATCCGGCAGATAGATGCCAAGAATAGTTATGAGAACTGGAGAAGTTTCTTGCGAAGAGTTTGGTTTCACGAATCTTCGCATTTGGGTGATGACAATATCGTTATTGCAGGATAGTTCTTCCGCTAACTCTTCCAGTGTTGTTTTCGTTGGTATATCAGGAATGAGGAATCAAGAGGTAATGTTTTCCCAAATCACATCAGTTGACACTGGGGTATCTAAAACATTTTGGAGGGTAAGAAATTTAGCCACACAAACAGGGTCTGCGAGGTAGAAAATAGGAGTTTGCCTTGACGGGTATATTTCATATTGGCGATATTTGTGTGCTCGGTAATCACTTGTTTGATATATGTATGGAGTTGAAAAGGGTTCCAACGGGGCATGTTTGCTGAGCTGTTCTTATTTGTGATAACTATGTTGATTGTTTCACACTGTTTTTGACAAAGTTGCAGTACAAGTTCGTTTGTAGGTTTACCACTTATTAGAAATCTGTCATTAGATGTATGGACCATATTGTCAGGTTCTTTAATGTAATTCAAGAAAGAAAAAAAACAAACATCATTCAGTTCAGAGACAGTCACAATGGAATGACTCAGGTTGTACCAAAAGTTTTGAAATTACGTATGCAAACCAAGGAAACGAGGAAGGCGAGAGAGAAAAAAATGGGCAGTTCTTACCTGTTGGCTTCAAAAAACTAGAAGAGAAAAAAGAAACTCCAAAAGATAATCAAATGCGCAACAATGCAAATCCAACACAAGAGCTCGAGAAAAGTGACCGTCATTGCTGCCGGTTCACACCGAACTCCCAGTTAAAAAAATGTATCAAAGATGTTCAGTGTATCTTTCCAGAAAAATAGCAAACAGTTGTTTCTACGATATAATATTTTTATGAAAAAATGGAAGAACATTCATTAATAAATGTATAAAAAATCTGATCTGTGTATGTTAATATGGACTTTAATTGAAAGCAGTAAAAGTATAAACAAATATAATTAGTATAAAATACTCAACAATTGGTGATCTGCTTTTAAGTAAACATTATCAGTGTACTTCACAGCTGCATGTAATAAACTAGCCAAGCATCAATTGAAAAGTCTTACCTTTGTCCTGTACTTTTTAACCTCAATTAATATTGGTATTTTAGTGACTGTTAAACCAAAATTTTGATTTTGTCTGTATGAATTAGTTGTAAAAAATTTGTTTTACCCATGCTAATTGTAAATTCTAATGAAGGAATGATGCTATTAAACTTGTTTTATTTTTATTTAATTTTCATCTACAGTATTTGTATGTATTTATATTTTTAAACTTTTAAGCTTATGACTCATAAAATACTTAAATATTTTATATAATATGTTCGTAGATATTTTTATTTCTCAGTTTTCGAATTTGGCCCGATTTCAATTGTAAAGAATTGCAATGATAATGAAATCTCTTTAATGAAGCAATTTTGATACGAAAATTAAAATTTTTTTAAATCGATTTTTGTATTTAAAATGTATGTTATTAATTTTTAAAAAAAAATCTTCATTAATAAATAGATGATAGATGTCTGGATTTCTTATGCTTATATATACACTGTTAGACAAATGCTAAGGACAATTTTAGAGATTTTGAAAAATTTGGAATTAATAGGAATACAATAGTTTGTAAACAGTTGCAAAGAATCGTAGGACATACAATCGTCAGAATTCACATTTTACAGTGAAGATTCGGTTATGAGGGCATTTAGGAGGTTGACCAGAAAACGAAAAGGGATTTTGACTGACCCTGTTTCACAGAAAGTTGATAATGAACTGAAACTTGAGTCAGTGGTTTTGTTTGATATCCATGATATTTACATGTATTTTCGTGAAAATAGCATGAATACCGAGTGCGTCATAATTTCGTGCAAACTTCAAAAATTCATTATAAAAGAAGTAATACTTGGAAAAATTGTGGTTTGCACGAATATGATCAGAGGGACATTAGAGTTTTTTGTTCCATGTATAAAAAAAATGATTCCAAAAGTAACCAAAAGAGGACGCTCACATGTCATATTGAGATGTTTTATGCAAATCAGGCCAGCAATAAAACATCTGGCTGGAAATGGATTCGTCATTCGATCCCGACAGCATGCTATCATTACTAGATCGAGTGTTTGTGGTTAAACTTTTCTATAAGAATGGTGAATCCACATTTATTGCATTGCAAAAGTTTCGCACAGAGAAAGGACTGAAGGCCCAAAGAAGCCCTATTTCATTGAATGGGATACTGAATTTAGGAATAATTTTTTTTATACACGGAATAAAAATCCAATGTCCCTCTGATCATATTCGCGCAAACCGAAATTTTTTCTGAGCATTATTTCTTTTATTATGAATTTTTGAAGTTTGCACGAATTGATGACATACCCGGTATTTGAGGAGATATAAAGGTTTTATTTTAAAAATCCCAAATTTTTCTGCATGTTTTTTGCTTATAACATGCAAAGTTTTGAACCAAATTGTACGAAACTGACAGAATATTTGACAATATGTAAAAGAAGCATTGTATAAAAATTTGAATATTAAGAAAATGTGAATACTTGTAGTAAATAATTTTTTATTGTGCATGCGCAAAAGGTAGCGTAATTTTTCTTCTATAACTTCAGAGCCAGATATGTACAGCAACTTATATAAAAATTCCAGTTCGATATCGTTAATATTCAGAAAGATATCGGTATTGCAGCTAGGCGATTTTTGGTACACTCGACGAGAAGCTAAATGATAAGGGTCCAAGCACAAACTGAAATTTATTAAACTTGAATCCTTGAATAGTTATCATCGAAATGCAATTTAAATTATGTATTTAATTTATTAGTATACATGTGTATTCAGGATATTCAACTTTCATAAAATTCAATATTACTGTTTGAAGATTCAAGTTTAATAAATTTCAGTTTGTGCTTGGACCCTTATCATTTAGCTTCTCATAGAGTGTACCGAAATTCACCTAGCTGCAATACCAATATCTTTCTGAATATTAACGATATTGAACTGGAATTTTTATATAAGTTGCTGTATATATCTGGCTCTGAAGTTATAGAAGAAAAATTACACTACCTTCGCGTATGCGCAGTCAAAAATTTATTTACTACAAGTATTCATATTTTCTCTAATATTCAAATTATTTAATTCAAAGTTTAATGCAAAGATTCTTTTACGTATTGTGAAATATTCTGTAAGTTTCGTACAATTTGGTTGAAAACTTTTGTCGTGATTTTACCTTTTACTCTTAACCAAATAATTTACAAGAATGAGTAGATTACCTGTAAATCCAAGTAATAACTGATTCTTAAACTCAAGTTAAACAAAATTATTCATCAAGATAATTCTCCTAAAGGCATTCAGCAAAGCTATCAAAAAGTAAAGGAAATTCAATTCGCTAAGTGGTTATTACAAAATATATAAGATGGTGGGGTGTGTTGTGTTTTTATTTTTAAGCAATAACCCAAAGGAACTTAATTTTAACCAAAGCCTCAGATTTGCTAGAATGTGACACACTTGTGAAGTAACAACATAAATCAGTAATTGTAAATAAAAATATGAATTTATTAAACAAATATCAATACGTTAAACAATCCAGCTACTGCGCACTTTTATGAAGATTCAAAATTATTGCACAGATTTCGTAATAATTAATCAAATATGTTTTATACACTTTAAAAAAAAAAAATATCAAACTTCAAAATTATTGCACACATTTCGTAATAATTAATCAAATATGTTTTACACACTTTTAAAAAAATAAATCTCAAACTTCAAAATTATTGCACATATTACGAATTAATTAATCTAGTATGTTTTTTACACATTTTGAAGAAATTGTTAAACCTTAAAATTATTGTACACTATACAAAATAATTAACCCAGTATGTTATTACACATTTTTTTTTTTTAGAAATTGCCATGCTTCCGATTACACAAGAAAAACGGTGGGCGCCCTACCGGCAAAATTCGCGAGTCCTTAATACAAGATACAAAACGAAAATAAAGCAATCACAAAGCATGGGGCGTGAGTCATGGTAGATTTAAGGTTAAGGTTATTCCCAATACCATATCACATCTTAATTCATTTATCAATTCACCTAAGTTTGCTTCAAGTAAGCCAAAAGAATTTTCTCTTCGTTAAACTTTAAAATTAAGATAACTTATATCTACTTCTATATTTTATCTTTTCATGACAATTAATATTGCATCCATTTACAAGAGAGAATTAAGTCAAATTAACAATCAAATCTTGATTTCAACCCCTTATATATATATATATATTTAATTTAATTCACGTGACTCGGAGCCCATGTTAAATTGAAAAAAAATAACAAGAGAAACACCGGCACAATAACACATCCTTAGTAAAATAATAATAACACAAAAACATTTGTTAGTACATCTTGATTAATAAAAAAAGGAATTTGAATTACGTTCTTATCAATTCCACAACATGCCTTTACAAATAAAATCCATCCCCTTATCCCCGAAACCAAAAATATAAAATTAATGTCCCTTCATCGCCTTTTAGTGTCCAAAGCTCCACATAATTTAAAAGAACTTTCCTTCAGAAAATAAAATAAAAGGGTACGCATTCCTCTGGCACAACCATCAATCCGGACGAAAGGGTCCTTCCTCAATCAGCGCTTTCCAGTCTGGGCTCAATCAGTGCTTTCCAGTCAGGTAAGCCAGGGAACCTTCTTCCACCTCCATTCACTCCATGCGCCCGAACGGAAACTCGCCTTGGAAACGGCTACCTCCTCCCTTCAATCCACACGTCGCGGAAGTCCCCAGATGTCAAAACTCCCAGCCGGGAAGTGAAGCTGTATAGTCAGTCAAAAAATAACCAACGGCATTTCACGATCCGCTCGTCACCTGTTGTTAATTTACGGCTCTACACGTTTTTAAGCACGCCGATCCATCGGAAAATGGCGGTTTGATTACTGCCAAAGAGTCCGTTGTCAAAAAAAAACTGAGGATGTCCATCAATTCAAAATCGGCTACTAATGCTGCATTGGAGCATAAAGAGGCCGCCAAATTCTCAGCGTCACCGATGTTCACGGATTGCCAACATCACCAAGCTGCCATCTCGAAGTTGCGCTACATCAGCGAGGATCTCAACAAACTAACTCATCGCTCGGGGATCAGGTCGTCAAAGCCACTCACACGAGAAGAGCCAAAATCCAAGAGAGAGAAATTTTTCCTTGCAACCCCTTAAATACTGTGGGGTGAATCTACGTCATCGCGACGAAAGCGCTTGACCGCTATTGGTCAAGAGGCCAGCACTGACCAAGAAGAAACGCAACGTCACGATTTTCGCCCCCTTCACTAAGGTTAGCCATCTTGGAGAGCCAAAGGACCGGATGTGAAAACGACTCAACGTCCCTCTAAGTGCCAAATCACGACTTAAACTCACCAACGCCATAGCCTTGATGAAAACTTGAAAAGAAAAACCCAGTTACAGAACGCTTTGAATTAAAACCCCATTTTGAACACATAAAAGTACATAAAAACCAATTTAAAACACATATGCTTTTGCTTAAGTTGAATATAAAAATAAATTTCAATTGAAACTCAAATAAATTCTCACTAAAAATGTATAAAGCCCTTTCATTGACACATGAACATAAGGTAAAAAGAGTAGAACAAGAAATTTCAAAAAAACGAATTAAGCAAATAATGATAAAAAATGATATTTTACAACAAAAAGGCTAATTCATTTGACACTCCACTAAAAAAACACACTAAAAATATAAAGCCAATTCATTTGACATATGAATCAGAGAAAAATCACAACTAGTCATGTCATTTTCAAAAGTTCTTTTTAAAGCCCACCCAAGAAGAGTCCATATAAAAATTAGAAAGTTCTCTTCACATGCCTCTGAGTGGATTTAGAGCGAGCAAATTAAGAAATAAAAATTGACATACCAATGACTTGTAGTGAATTCTTTTTGTAATTAAAAAAAATATATATAAAATGTGATTTACAAAAACTTCCCTAAAAAATATAGCATCACTACGCTTTGCATGTTATAAGCAAAAAACATGCGGAAAAATTTGGATTTTTTAAAGAAATCTTTATGTCCCCTTGCTATTTTTACGAAAATACATGTAAATATTATGCACATCAAACAAAACCATTGATGAAAGTTTGAAATCATCAGCTTTCTGTGAAACGGGGTGGGCCAACATACCTTTTCGTCTTCCTCACTTTCTGGTCGACCCCCTAAATGCCCTCTTGACCAAATCTCTACTGTAAAATGTGAGTTCCGACGAGTGTACGTCCCACGATCTGTTGCAATTGATTATGAACAATTGTATCCATATTAAATCCAAATTTTTCTAATCTTAAGAATGGTCCTTAACATTTTGTCCACTGGTGTATATAAAAGAAACAATCATATCATACACAAAAAATAAGCATTTTTAGCCAACAAAATGTAAAAAACAATGAAATGTCACTGAAAGAAAATGAAGTGCTAATAGGGAAATAACTTCGCAAACATCCAGTACCCTAGACGATATGGCTTTTTTCTCTGCCTTCTGTCTTGTTAGTTGCATTTCTTCATTTTCTGGTATGTGCACTTTCATTTTAATTCTTGGCCTTACATTCTTACTTGATTTCTTGATTTGTTCTAGCGTTAAGGGTGAGAGCAATGTTTATTTTGCTTTATTCGCCAACACTGTCTGCAGAAAATGCTAGGATATTTTTTATACGGTTTGCATGGATTTCACTTCCTGATGAGCATTCATGCATTTATACCGCAAACATTCCAATTTATTGCATCTCCATTTAAAATTGGCTTTGATGTATATACAGTAAAACCTGTCTATAACGATATTGTAGGGACCTAAAAAATATATTGTTATATAGACAAGTTACTGTTATAGACAATTTGAGGATTTGCACATCCAAAGTTTATGCATGTATTGATATTCTAACATTTTTTATTGTGCTTATTGATTCATTTTACAAATAATCGTTGATACGAAATTGTATTTTGTAAAGATATTAAATATACAATTTTATAAACTGACATAAAATTTTACGTATAAACTTTTTGTTAAGAATTTCATAGTGATAATTTTAGTTGAAAACTTTCAGCACCATCATTCATGACACCTTTAAATCTTTTTTCGTTTTATTATCCACTTTACTTTTTTCCACGGCATCTTCAATGTCCTTTTTTTTTCTTTTTCAAAAAAGTAGCTATCGTTGACTGAAAAATCGCATATTCTTCAGCAGCATCATTCTTGATCGATTTCCGAAAATATTGATAGCTTTTCTTCAAATGCCAATGTTTTAAGCCGCGCCATTCTAGATTCAAGGTTTTAACACATCAAAAGTGAATTTCAAGGAACAAGTGGTCATTCCAAAGTGGTAAATGCGAATGAACAGGTTTGTACCCACCAGGAATCATAGGCAACAAACATTTGTGCACATTCCAATCCCTAGCCTTGCCCACAACATGCTCCGGTTTTTCCGATTACCCAGTTCAGTTATCTGACATTCTTCACCACATAGTGTCATTTTCCAAGAAAAAAAGAAAATCAGGATTTTACTGTACTTTCTAAAGAGGGAAAATTATTGTCATAGACAAGTGAGTCTAGAAAGTGATTGTCATTGTAGGCAGGTTGAACACACATTAAGTAAATAGGAATTCTGCCGGGACCGAAGGAAATATTGTTATAGGAATGTTTATCGTTGTGTGTGTGTATATATATATGCAGTTAACAAAAATTCAAAGAATTCTACTCTTAATCAAAAATGTCATAACTAATAACAAGAAGTACAATTAAAAACCAAATCAGTAAAAATTGCAAAAACACTATAAATTAAAAGATTCTAAAACATCAATTATATATATTACAGTGGATTCAGCTTGTAGGGATCACTTTGAGTCAAAGCCAAGGTGATCACTGTATCCAAATGATCACTATATACAAAATGTCTTAAAAATAATACAAGTCTATTGGTATACAGGAATAGTAGAAAAAACTACATTGTTAGTATGTACTTCATTCATTTTAATTAGAAGTATATCGATACATAGAATTAAAAAAAAAATATGTACAGAATTGAAAAAATATATATACACTCATTCAATTTTTTAAGCTTTCTTAACAAAGTTATCAGGAATAATATATTTTAGTTTTCAAGCATTTGTTAAATAACCTTTTCATATGAATAATACTCATCAAAATATTCAGCAAGGTATTGGACTGATCCTAAAGTAAGAAGGGCTTACAGAGTTTCTTGGGCTGATGGTGGGATCTCTTCTGGCCCCTCTTCATCATCATTGTCCTTGTGTTCTGAGGTGTTATCTCATTGAGGCTGCTCACTACAAGCAAATTGTTCTTCATTAGAACCAGCAGATTTTCTCTGTATTTAGATATGGGAGATCCGTTCCATGCTATTTTGATCAGTACAACTGATTGATCATTACATCCATTATCACTACAAGTGGCAACACCACTGTATATATATATATATGAAATTTCTTTGTTGTTGTAGTCATTAAATAAAAACAGGCCGAGTTATTAACTAATTTTCTTTTATTATGGGAGAGTGACGGAATGTACGTACATCATAGTTGAAGTTTTCAAGCCAAAAGAGAACAGAAAATCCCTGCTTTTTCTCAGGTAGGGATTTAACAGGTAGACACGTGATCAAAATGAAGGGAACAATAGCTATTTTTAGTATATTACGTAAATATTTTAGGGAAAAGTCTGGAAAAGAATTCGCGATTTATGTTGGCGCGTGGAAGCAATTAGAATATTCTTTTAGCAATAAATATGCCAAAATGAGAGATTTACCTCCAGCGTGGAAAATAGAACGAAACTGGAGTTTAAGAAAAGTGATTTTCGAATACATTAAGACTTTAAAATATACAATATTAGAATTTGAAATAAAATTAAGTGAGATTATTACATATATATATATTCCAAACAATCAAAATTCAAGTAACATTTTCAATATAAACACTTATTAAACTAATAATTAAAATTAAAAATAAAATAATGTTACCTTATTAATAATCATACAATGAAATACAAAAAGATAGATTATAAACTAATGTATTAATACTAGTTAGCAGGAGTGGCGGTAGAGTCCGCCCGACGGGGAGGGGGGCACGACCTGCTGTATACGGGGAAAGAAGGGCCTAATTATAACCTTCTCAAATTTTCTCCAGATTTTTAGTTACTTACTATTTGAATAACCCGCTGCAAAAACGAGATACAAAAATATTGTCAATATCTGTAGAGATTTTTTTATGTATTTAGATTATTAATCTGATTATACAGATTTCAAAGGAAATAATTACTCACCACCACTGAAAATAGCCTCAAATCACCTAATTTTAAGGGTTTCTTTTATTAGAGCCATTTTAAATATAACTCAGCTCAAACAAAACAAAGAAATAGGATCCGACGGTCAAATTATAAATATTTGAATTCAATTACGATAACATGCGTTATTGTATATGACACTTTTTAAAACAAAATTTTAACATTTTTCTTTCTACATTCATTGCATGTGTTTTGCATGTAAGCATATTAGAGCATGTGGATATATTAAACCATGAAAAAAGCATTTAATTTAAATATTTAGCGCAGTTTTTCGTCCATTCCCAAATATCCAATGGTACATTTCACATTACAAAAGAAAAAAAATAAGACTTTTAAATCATAATAAATAAATATGATACAACAAAACAGACATAACCACAAAATTGTTAGGTTTTATTCTAAAATATGATAAATCAACTCATAGTGATAGTAGGTTTTAATGACATCAGTGCAGCTGAATTCGGCTTTTTGGATACAGTGTATCAAACTTTTCTACTATATTATGCAAATCTAATTTCCTTGACCTGCTACTATGCACTCCTAAGATCATGAGGCTTTGAAGCCTATTCTGAACCATGGTCGTGCGCATATAATTTTTTACAATTCGCAATGTGCTAAAACTTCTTTCGCATGCACATGTTGACACTGGTAGAGTGTATGCAATTTTTATCAATCTATTCATTTCATAAAATGCATCAGCAACTCGAGAAATGTACTGCTGCAGTTGTAATAATGTTTTTGGCTTAGATGCATCTGGCTTCCTTGCAAAAACACGACACATATTCTCCAGTTCTATTTTCAGATCTTGTGATTTGCTGCGGTACAATCGACCAAAAGCAACGATATCTTCTGTCTTCAAAAATGTTGTTGACTCTGGTACCAAAGCTTTAATGCCCAACATTATAATTTTATTATCATTGAAAAAACATCGTTCAATTTTCTTTTTGAGCCTATCAATGACTGAAAACATTTCCCTGAAACAAAATCATAAATTGGTATTAGTCTCCTTGCTTTTGTTTTAAATAGATGTAAATTATATACACGCACAGGGCCGTCTTAAAAAATTTAGAGCCCTGGGCTAGAGTGATTTGGCGCCCTATCAGAACTGTAACTACGAATTTGAAAGTCTTGGGCTTAAAGCAAATACCTACCTAATAAAATAATTGAGGGGAAAAAGTCACCTGTTCTCTGTTTAATGCCTTATAATCTCAAAAATCACCACCTTTTCAAAATTGGATTTTGTGTGACAGCTTACATTCATATATATTTAAATACAATATATACATATATATACACTCAAAATTTAGTATATTTTCACTGATTTTCTTTATATGAATATTTTTTGAAATGCAATAGCTGTCTAGTTATTAGCCCTAAGAATATTTTTACTTTTTAAATATTTAAAACTATTATTAAATAACCAGTTTATTCAAAATCAAAATTAAACCATTGTAGTGAATTTTTAAGCGCCTTTGGCTATACATGTTTGTTTTATCCCCTGGGCTACAGCTCAATTAGTTCTTTGTATAAGACGGCGCTGTATATATAAACATTGAATAAAATTATGGGAATATATAAATAATATACCTTCTGAAATCTCCTCTGTTCTGGAGTTTCTTCCTTTGCACAGGACAATCCACTATAAAATTTTTCAGATATCTTGGAAATTGTTTCGCACACTGTGGGCATCTCTCGGTTTCTGTCTGCATATCGCAGCTTTCTTCCAAATCATGCATTCCTAAATTGTGACAGACGTTGGCAGCTTGGCTCCAAAGATTTTGCATGGTAGTATCCGTTCTACAATCATTTAGTCTTTCTTGAAGAACTTTTAAAAGTTCCAAAGCATCAGAATAGTCTAATTCTGGGCTCTGGAGAAGATCAGAGGTATTCTTTGTGAACTCAAAAATATATCGCAGTGCGAACAACGTTTTAATGAAATCTGGGGAAAATTGATAAAGTAGTCCCCGAGCTTCTATGACCCTGTCAGAGTTGCTGTCATTTTCAATCACATCTGACAACAGTTCATACAAAAGCATAAATCTTTTACAAACAGTCCGTAGCATTTATGCTTGACATGCCCACCGAGTATTTGAGATTTGTTTTAATTCCATGACTATTAAACCTCTGTCAGTTTGCATTTTGATCCATTTGGTGTGTATGTTACTGCAACTTACAAATACATAAAGTTTTTGCAATAATGATAAGAAATCCCTTATGCATTGAATTGACGTAGCAATGTCAACTAGAACTAAGTTAAGTCTATGATTAAAACAATGGATATAATTTGCTAGTGGAGCCACACGGTCTTTTATTATCGCATTAACTCCTGCATGCTTGCCGGATAGTACAGAGGCACCATCATAAGCCTGTCCGATACAATTCTGAAAATTTACTCTATCTTTCATAACATTTATAATTTTTGATGACAGACCTTCGGCGTCCAATGTTTCTAATTCTTCAATGCATAAAAATTCTTCATGAATGTTTCCATCGTAGAGATAACGCACAGCTATAGATAGCTGTTCTTTCTTGCTTAAATCTTTTGTCTCGTAAGCAAGAATAGCAAAATATTCAGCAGGGCCCCCTGGTCCCCCCGCTGGTGCCACCCCTGCTAGTTAGATTGTTATTACTATGAAAAAGACAACCCAGAAATTGGAATTCCAACAATCAAATGCTTATCAGCCTTGGGAACTGATATTTCGCATTAATCCGAATATAAAGGCACCAACCCTCTGCGAAAGCCAATTATTAGAAAAAACAAATAGTATGGGAGTAAATCTCCAAAATATTTCACGATAAGAAACAAGAAAATATAACTAAATGCTTACCAATTCATAGTCTTAGCTATTGTAATGACATGAGCTTTATACAAAATATAATTCTGCATTTAAAGTGAAAATATTATAGTCAATAAAAGGCCAAAAGTTTCAAGTCAAAAGCAAGCAGCAAATCCCTGCATTCTGTCAGATAAGGGATTAACATATAGACACGTGATCAAAGTGAAGGGAATATTAGCTACTTTTAGTAAATTACGTAAGTGTTTTAGGGAAAAGTCTGGCGCCAAGAAGACGCCGTCATGATTTTCTGTGGTTGCGTGAAAGCGATTAAAATATTCTTTTAGTAATAAATATGCCAAAATGCGATATTTAATATACCTCCATCGCGGGAAATAAAACGAAACTAGAGTTTAAGAAAAGCGATTTTGGAATACATTAATATTGTACTAAGATTTTAAA
>BGPR01000121.1:1220321-1362732 GCA_013235015.1 Araneus ventricosus | reverse complement strand
TAAAATATATAATATTAGAATTTGAAGTAAAATTAAGTGAGATTATTACATATATAGTAATTATCTCAGTAGATAAAGTCAAAACATTAAGTTCTGAAACAAAACAAAGATCCCCAAAAACTTTAATGAGAGGTGTGGCTCTGGAAAAACTGCAAATAATTTCTCTTTGTAATGTTGTCCCCTCCCTTTCCTGAATAATACCACTAAAACCAGTGGCTGCGGTTTTTTTTGAATCGAGGCTTTTCTAACTGAAACTTATCGAACAGGAAGCAGAAAGTTACAAAAATGCGATGTCATGCATGTCGCAGAACATTTCATTCTTAAAAAAAACAAAACACATGCACATGCCAAAAAAAAAAAAAACCCCACGATATGTTCTGCGAACAATAAAAGCGAGCTTCTTTGCATCATACCTTCTCTCTTCATGTTTCCATAATGCAGCCTCCAGAGATTGGAGCAATGGCAAAATAACTCCTTCTATCGTGTTGCTACGAGAAAGCCCTCTTCATTGAGCTGACATCACTAGGATGAAGATCTGAAACAGACACATTGAAAGCTGCGTGTATAAGAATGTTCTGGATAAAGATTTCCTTGAATCTGAATAGAGTGAATTTGTGAACAGTTCTTCCCCATTAATCGCGTATCTGACTTCAAAGTCATTGACAGAATTACAAATTTTGAATGTATCCTTGTTTTAAATAATTAATTTTAATATAATGTTTTGTGATTAATGAGTAATAAAGATTCTACTGTTATAGTATTTTTATATCTATTTTGCACTTTACTGTGGTCCACCAAATTTAGGACAAACTGCTTGCAGAACATTTCAACTGTTTGAGGTCATGTTGCAGAACACTGGATATAATTCTGCTCCTGGGGTGAAACATATCTGCATTATGCCTTATTCCAGGCGTGATTATTGCAGAGAACAGTGATGAGGGAGTAATGAAAGATTTTGCAGATAAAATACACGAAAAGCAATTTAAAAAAAAAAAAAAAACAGAGTTTCTACTGTGTTAAAATAAAGTAATATATTTTTTAAATAATTTTGTTTAATATATTATTTTAGTTTCAATAGGTCCACTATAAATATATCTGAAGTTTAAAATTTGTAGGTAAAATGTGCATATTTCTAAGTAAAGTTTGACATTTAAAATATAGACATTATAGAATTTATATATATATAAAAAAATAAAAAACAGTGAACCTGAGGTTCAGTATATGGCATTTAAAGCAACTGCATATTTTGTGAACAATGTTGAACTTAAAATCTTTTAGATGAAATTGTGATTAATTAAATATATATTTTACCAATTGCAAATTACAGCTGAGAACATTTTCAAAACTGTAGAAGTTTTTAAAAAATATAATGAAAGCTTTGAGGTTACAAATTTTTATATTGAAATTGAAAGAAATCCTGCTGGATCCTTGGGTACTTCTGTATTTTTTCTTAGTTAATTTTTCATGGTATCACAAAATTAAATAATAAAAATAGTATATAATTTATCTTTATATAATCAATTCAAAGTACTTTATCTTTTCTTTATAGAACTGTGCTCTCAGTACACAAAATTTACTCGATGAGATTGAAGGCGATTCTGTGTAAGTTTGTGAAGATATTCCAAATTTAAACATCTGAAAACTAGTATTTTACTATTAGCTTTTTTTTGAATAGGAAGAAAGCATTACCCAGAACAGAGAGAAAACTCCTGAAGTTATGCTTGTTAAAAATCTGACAGAAAAGAGTAAGAGAACTTGAATGGTTGAACCAACAGACAAAGCAGCAGCTGAGTAAGTTTGTATTAATTACTAACAAAATTTGATTTAGTTATTTATTTCATACATTACAAAGTTAAAACTTGGATGTATTTTTATAAATTCATTTCTCTTAGTTTTTATCATTATAATTATGGTGAGTTTTGTTTTATAGCAATCATCTTTGAGCATAATGTAATCTGTTCTTAATTAGTAAGTACAAGCAAAAATTAAAATCATCCTCTTTGTTCATTACCTCTTATATTGTTTCTTTTCTGTATTTGGTGTATTTTACTGTTTTCACATTAATTTTTTATTAGATCTTCAGTTTCTAGTTGACTTTTTATGAAATTTATTGTGTATATTATATATAAAGGAGTTTTAATAAAATTAACCATGTTAACATTAGGCTGTATTATTTTAATACTTTGAATCACTTTATGTATTATATACACTAGAAGTTTTGTGCCCATCTAAGGCAGGCTTTTACCATCAACAATACATCAGATCTGATTGTCACAGATTTACTAACAAAGATTGTAGTAAAATTCTAATGCACATGGTAGTGCGTAAGAAATAAAAAAATAATAATTTGTATTAAATTGTAGATGTAAATATATAGTAACATTAAACAATAAAGGCCGAGTGTATGAACTAAGAACTTCATCATAAACAACATTCTTTGTAGAAATATCTGTTGTCTTTTAATAATACTTCTTGATCGTGGGTTTTCATTTAAACTTTAACTTGGCTGTGTTTCCGACATCTTGATAATCAGCATAAAGCTGTCCATGTGAAAAAAACAGGCTCAACCAAGTGAATTCCTACTCATATTAAGTAAATCAAGTAGCTCATTTGCCAACCTTCAAATCAGATCTAATTAAAGCATTTATAAAATACTTTAAAGATACTTATCCTTTGTTGAATTAATCTTCAGCTAATTCAAAGAACCTCCAACTGGCAAGAATACTATAATGATACCATAACTGTATTGAATTTTTCTAGGCGTGGGTGAAGCAGCATAAATTTAAAAAAACTCAGCTCAAAATCCTGTCTGAATTGTTTGCCCAAATATCATATTAGGAAAATAAATTAATCCTGGTATTGATATTAAATCATCACAGATCCCCTGTGTATGCTAATTTATAGATGTAGACAGACGTCTGAGTGGTACTCTCTTTGTACGTAGCAAAACCAAACCATGTGAGCATTACCGCAATTTCTGGATAAATAGTTATAGATTGCATATTATTATCACATCTTATTTTGTTTATTTGTCATTTCTTTTGTATTTATTTTAATTTTATTATCAATATTTAATTATTTTTTATTATCATATTTTCTGTTTATTTTTTTATGCTTGATTTCATATTTTTTATAAATGCATATTTAATTTATTTCAGTTCTGTGTTATATACATATTCGATATTTCTGAAAGTTGTAAGAGCTGGCTGTCTGAAGTCTCTTCCATGTCTGTTTAGTTTGTCTTGTTTGAGCAGGTTATTGCATAATTTGTTGACAATTGGTGGCTATATATCTGTTGTGGATTTGTCAGGTTTCTTCTTGATGCATATAAAGTGGTTTCAAAATACTTTATTTATTAGGATTATAATATAGAAAAAATTTGCTGTGTATTTCTCAAACATGATACTGGTGATATTTTTTGAAAATTGATGGCCTGAAGATTACTTTCAGCCTTTTGAACATTCAGATAAAGAAAAGAGGGAAAATATGATGTACTATCCCAAAACTTCTAGAAAATTATGGTGCTGGAAGCGTGATGATTTGCAAAAGTAGTTCATTTTCAAAGGAAATTATTTGTAAAATGCTGTGTACTCCTTGTATAATTTTAGATAGTATAGGAATATAATTAATTCTTACCCCTTTCAAAAAACAGTTTTGATGAGATTTAGTATGTGCTAAATCTGCCACTTTTAAAAGCATCAATGTGTCATGTAAACTGAGCAGCAGTGTCTCAATTCAGTTGTTAGCCGACAATGATGGGGGGGGAGGGAGTATAGATGCGCGCCAGTTTTTGGGGCTCAAGAATCAAAACCTACTGTGTGACCATTTTAGCATAAATATGATGAAGGGCATAGAAATAATACTATACCCTTGGCACCATTTATGCTTGTCAAGACACTGATGATGACTGGTATAAAAGAAAAAAGAAAACCTTTTTGGGCACCACTTACTCTCGCTAGCCTTGAAGGTTAAATATGTTATGCCACTTTTAAAATCAAATACAATGTGGGAAAAATACCATGCTCCGGTTGCCATTTTCACAATAACACCACTGAATTACGGGAGGGTGAAAAAAAATCATATTATGACCTGGGTGCCAGGCTACACCACTGGTTGTCCATTATTCATTTCTGTTGAAGTTCTTTGGTGAAATGCAAAATCAAAAATAAATTAATTACTTATTTTTCTTGATAGAACAAAATACAGGGTGTACATAAATAAATATCCCAACTTTGCAGGAGCTATTAAAAAAAAAAAAACAAAGTACAGCCTTGTTGTTCATGGATATCAAAAATAACAGTTGAAGAAATTTAACAGTTATAAGCATTCAATGTAGGCCCCTCAAGATATTGAGTGACTAACAACACCAAACATGCTCAAAAGAATGTGGGATGAGTTATCATATCGCCTCTGTATATTAATATAAGTAAGGCGTGGAGAATGTTATCTCAATTTAGTTTCTCATTTTAAATGCTTTCATTGGTTCTATTAAATAAATTTTGGTTCATTTTTTAGGCTGTAAGAGATAATCATAATTAACTTAGAGTTAGTTATTGTATCTGCAATAGTGAACTTTATTTGTGAAAAGAGTGTGCAGTTAGAAACGAGGTTTGATCATTTTTTTTAAACCGCATAGCACATAGACGTAAGATAAAGTACATTGACATAAAAGGGTTTACAAGCACATAGTTCAAAGTACATCCTAAGCCTCACCTGCTCTCCTTGAAAGGAATCATGGGATATATATGGCGTTATGCAGTAGTATTGCATCATGAATTATAACAATAGCTTATGATTGGTTTGAATATTGAATGAGGAGATATAATTTCCAACTATTTGCTTCTGTGGTTGTTATTGTACTTGAAACTTATTTTTTGTTTTAAAGGACATTGAGATTGCAAATAGAGAATGTTGAAAATGGCGATTTGTGAAAACCTGGATGAGCTGATAAAGGAGCTAGAAGAGTAAGTCTCTTGAAGATATATTTTCATTTTTATTTGATTTTTTATTAATACCTACATTATTTCATCAAGATATTACTTAAAATTCTTTGCATGATAGAATCATTATCTTGTTAATTCTTTTTTTCATTGTTAGCGGTTTTTTTTATTAAAACTGATAATATTTCAGTTTAAAATAAAGCTTTTCTATTGTTCTGCTTTTAAGATTAACTTTGTAAATGCAATAAAACTGTTTATAAAAGTATTAGTAAATATATTAGAAATCAAATATCGTGAAATAGACTCACAAACTTTGAAATATTTTAACACTGAAACTTGAATCGATTTGATTGAATTCTTTTTTAGAAAAGAAGGGAAGAAGAAAACTATAATGAATATTTGATTAGAGAAAAATTTAAATGAGCTAAAACTGAATAAAGTCAAATGCTAGGGGTAAATCACCAGCAAATATTTCAGGTTTGAAAAGAAAGCATCTGCATCCAAGATATAAAACAAGATTTGCTCAACATTTGACGGCTGAAGAAATTTATAAAATGTTAAAGTAAGTATTTCTGAATATTGTTACAACTTAAGATTTTTTTTCATTTTAGCCAATATTGTAGATAAATGGTAATTGTAGCTAATATCCAAATTACAACTTTTGAAAAGCTTGCTTTATAGGCATTGTGTATTTGAAAATTTGTTATAGTGCAATGCATATGATGAATTTGTTCTATTTTCAAAGTATTTTTTTTCTAATGTGTTTCTTACGATTTTCAAAAGCTTTGAGAATCTTTTGTTAGTACCTAGAGTATATTTCTTTATGCTTTTAACTATTGAAAGTTTCAGAGTTAAGTGAAAATTAATTAAATTTAAAAAAACACAAATTAGCTTTGAGTTTATAAGTTCAGTGGTGACTCTTTGAAAGAGATTTTAAATAGACCTCCTGGATCTTCAGTGGTATATTCGATTCTTTGAGTGTTTTACAGTCATTGAAGTCAATGCAACCTTATAGTCACCCATTGATTTTACCATTTTAGATATTTATGACAAACTTTGTTCTAGAGGTTTTATCATTTATTTTTGTTGCATACCAGCACATGGTGGTATAAGATTAGAACAAACAGGCCGATAGGGCCTCGCTCTTTTAACTACAGACCTATAAGCGATCTTAAAAAATGTAGTCAAGAACCATTTCTATAACTAGAGACCAGTAGAATCTTGAAATGCAGAACAAACTTCATGCAGTTAAGACTACTATACAGGACTGGAATTACTTTAATAACAGGAAAAGGGATACTATTGTTATGTATCCTACGATTATACCATACACAATTTACACTTAACATTTGATTCAGAAAAGTTACCTCTACATGCTTGTGTGATTGTATCATCTGTTTTCCATATAGTACTGATAGAATGCCCATTATTCATTTCACAATGGACATTTCTTTCAGACAGCTTCAGATTACTCTATTACCACTGGTGGTTTTACATCCACAATCAACTTTTTTCATTTTAAAAATCCATTGGATTTTATAATCTGAATTTAGATAGGTTTTGTTCTTTTACATAATCATTGCTTTTGGTATCATTTTACTATTATATTAGAACTATTTTTCTGAATCTTTTAGATTGCACGTTTGTTCAGACATGATTTTGGTATTTTTATTTTGATTGAATTGAATATGGCATTTCGTCTGGTGCAGTATAGCCAGCAAATGGATTATGATAATAAATCCAAACCAAAATGATTAGTAACTAGTTTTGCTGAAATTTTTTTTAATGGATAGATGTTGATGAACATTATTTATCTTTCTCATTTATGGTATATTTTGATAAGAAAGGGAAGGAGTGAGATGAAAGAGTTTCTTCTTTCAAATATTCAAATTTCATTTTTTGAAGATGAGATTTCAGTGTCCCATCAGAAGATTTTAATCTGATAAATTAATTGTAGTGCTGAACTCATTTATGATATTAATATGCTAGATGGGGAAAAACTGATTACCATTTGCTTTTTTTTGTATATACATTTTTGGATAAATTAAAGAACATTCCTTGTTTGGATGCATTTTCTGGCCAACTGGAAAAAGCTGAAAACAAAGATCCTGTAAATCTGTGGATGAGAAAGGTTATATGGTTTAAGAAGTAAAGAAGCTTAGAATTATTCTTTATTGAGTTCATGTGACATATTAAGATCGGAAAAATTCTACGATTGGAATGAGGAGCATTTCATTTGTTTAATTTTCTAATTTTAATAATTTCGGAGGTTTTTTTTTGTATCTACTGTAAAAAGAGCATTTTGTGGTGCAAAGTTTTGCTTCAAATTATTCAGAGTTGATGAGCAAAAATAGAAATATTTTTTTTATTAAATATAAATTGAATTGAAAACATTTGAAAGAGCATTTCAATATTTGTAAAGAGTACACTAGGGGAGAGTGGGGTGAAACTGGGCACCTTGATTCTGGCACTATTAGTTGTCTTTCTAGCAGGACATGCTATGAATTACTCTACTAGTAAAAAAAAGGAACAGTCATAGTGTTGCGTTTACGGCTGTTGATTCCTGCATGTGTGAAAGTTTATTTGTTTTAAGATGCGCCAGCTCTCTAATGTTAGCTTTGATTTTTAAACTATCCTTACTTAATAATCATTATGTTATAAGAAACTATATTTTTTACAGCTTTATACATTTACTAAGTTTATATCCTGTCATGCAATAGTTTCTCCAATATTTGTGCGGTAATATTTCATTTTATGAAATTTGACTTCGGAGTAAAACCGGGTACTCCAAGAGCATAGACTGGGACAGTCAGTAATGAATGATTCCTTCGATTAAGATGATAAAAAACACTTCAGACATTGATTGTTTATATATTTAATGATATATATTTTATAATTTAAATAGATAAGAAGATTAATCTAATGTAAAAACTGTCTTTAACTGGGTCCTGGCTGCAGTGGTGCGGAGGAGAAACAACTGTTTTACATGTAAATTTTTTAGCTAATATTCTTAAAATGACATTTCAAATAAAATGTTGCTACTTTCTACTGAAAATCGAGTTTCAATTTCCCATAAAGTTAATTAAAACCAGCTGGTATGGTTTTGTATCCAAAATAAGCAATCGGAACTCTCTAAAAAACAGTGCTGAACGGTATACCTGGGATTGAGCAAAATTTGCATTTTTGGACATTTACAATTTTTCTTATTTATTTCTCTGGGGGGCAAAAAAGCAGTGCTGAGCCGTTCCTGTACAGCTTTCTCTCACTACTCCCCTGCTGGTATGAATTTCTTTTATAAAAATATCATGGGTAAAAAAAAGTAGTAAAACTTGACTTTTCTTGAAAGATATATTGTCTCCATTAAACAATGACTATTTTAATAAATTTGACAAGTTCTAGGTTGAATAGTTTAGCTCAACAGGGACTTCGAGTTTAGGTACCCAGTTTTACCCCACTTTCGCTATATGATCAAAATATGGACATTTTGATATTTACATTTTTTCAAATTTCTCAGAGGTCTGAAGGAACTGCACTTGTACTTCAGCAGACCGTGTAGATGAATAGGCATGAGCTGAATTTTTTTATTACATATGAAGATTCGGTCAGAGGGCTTTTAGGGACCGACCAGAAATTGAAGAAGAAAATTGGCTGATCACCTCATTTAACAGAAACCTGATATGTTTGCTAACTTTCACCAGTGATTTTGTTTTGCTATGCAACTTGTTTGTATGCCTTTTTGTAAAATAGCATATTTCGGAATTGTTAAAGGTTTATAAAAATCCCAATTTTCTGCATGTTTTTTTGCTTATGAACATGCAGATTTTCAATAAATTATATGAAACTTCGGTGCAGAAGAACTTCCTGTAGAGAAAGTAGCTGATATTTTTAATATTCTTCAAATAGTGATATTAGAGTATACAGGTTAGACATGATATACCATGTGGAAATGCAGGCGTGAAGATATCAGTTGTTTAAAAACGTAGCATCGGTTTAGCTTCTCCTTGAGATCAACTAAGAATTCGAGTTTGCTGCAATGCCAATATCTTTCTGATTGTACAAGTTATTCAACTTGAATTTTAATATAAATTAACCTATATATCGGTTTCCCAAATTATAAAAAAAAAAAAAAAAAATTACTATAGTTTTCATACATGATGTATAAAATTATTTACTACAAATACTCGATACACTCTAATATTCAAAGATTTTACTTCAAATTTTAATACATCTTATCTAACATATTGCTCCAATAATTCTGTAATTTAAGTTTAATTTTGGTTGAAAACTCAACATGTTAAAGACAAAAACATGCTGGGGAAATTCGTATTTTTTAAAGAAGAGAACCTTTATATCTTTCTGGATATTCATGCTGTTTTACGAAAATGTATGAACATGCATATCAAAACAAAACCATTGATGAAAGTTGCAAATCATTATCTGCTCTCTATGGAAACAAGGTGAGTCGAAATGATTTTACTTCTTCGTATTATTTAAATGTGAGTCCCTAATAACGCCCTTGTGACAATCTTCACTGTAAGAATGTGAGTTCAAGCATATTCATCACATGGTGATGTCAAAATTCAATTTCTCGAGCCTTTCCGGAAATTCAAAATGTGTAATTACAGAAGTGGTCAGGATACTTTTGATGATATAGTGTATTACACAATATAATTTTTCTGCTGCATATTTTATTCTCAGAGCCATGAGAAAAACAATTTCTTCTTATACGTCTACTTTATATTTGCATTTAGTGGTTATAGTTTTAATTTGTATTTTTTGCTTTGTCTTTTTTTTTATCTGTTTTCAAATGTCACATTCTGGTTTTATATGCAGGGGTGTCCCTTGCTTTACAGTATAACTAATTTATAAACTATTAGAGATATAACTTTCTAGTTGGAAAAATGCTTTAATATTAGCCGTAACGAATTATTTGTTGTTTTATAATTTTGAACCAATCTGCGGCTGCAGCAAGCAAGTGCTGTGTGCTTGATTGGAAGATCTTCTGGCGAGGTGGACATTGAAATAGTCTGAGGTCAGCAATGTTCACGAGCTCCATAACCTCGGCAGTTTTTGTTATTAGAAGAGTGGAACTTTTTTGTTTTGAAATGTTGTATTGTCAAAAATATTTTACTAAATATGATTAATAGGGAGGGGGAGAGACTGTATAAAAGTTTGAGCTTTGTAATTTTTCAGCATACACATTTATATATCAAAAAAGCATAAAAATATAATTCTTAAATTACTTGCGTTTTCAAGCATTTTCTCCAGTGGAAATATATATATCTTGAACAGTTCAAATTAAGCTGGACCACATTTCAGAGTGAACACCTTTATTATTTTTTGAATAAAACTGGGGTATAAATGGTTTTTATTTTCATTCAATTATTTTACAGTATCTAATTGATAAATCACCTTCCAAAATTTTGAAATTCTGTACTGCATTTTCTTCTAATCTGTGAAAAATATTATAAATGAAAAAATAAATTGATAGCTTTTAAAACACATTTATTAGTGTACTAAATAGCAGAATTTTTTAATTTTAATTATTTTCTACCTTTTAATCATGCTGTCATTGTTTTCAAAACTGGCTGTCAGGTTGTAGTACCACTGGTACAGAAACAAATTTGATTTAGTGTGAATTAACTGATGTTTAAATTCTAAAATACTAAAATAAAAATATTGACATTGAAAATACACATTATACACAATTTCAATCCTCTAGCACATCAGGGAAAGGAATGAAAGATAGATTACAAATCCCGTCTTTACAAGCGAAATAATCGCGTTAAATAAAGTCCTTAAAAATAGAATAACATCTAATGCTGTGAGTGTTTGGAAAGCTTTTCATACGATAATGAGATAAACACAGTATTCAAAGGCATTGTTTTTAAAAAATATTTTAAAAGATTCTTTTACGTTATTAGAAAGATTCCCGCGTTATCATGAGCATATTTTTTTTTTGTTCAAAAACGGTAGATGAAATTACTATTCATGTGAAGCTTTGAGATCACTTTGCACATTTACTCTCCCTCTTCTATTACTTAATTGTGACTTTCTTTATCATTAATGTTGAATTAATTTATTTAATATTATTACTTACTTTATCAATCGTGTGCTTAGCCGTGCAATAATAAAATGTCAATATAAAAAATGTTTTTAAAATCTTAATTAAATACTAAATGAAAAATGTTCAAAAATTAACTTTACAAAATTCATGACTATTTTGAGATCTTGATTTTGCTATAGGCTGTTCATAGGAACCTATTTTCCATGTAACTTTTTTGCAATTACTAGTTTAGAAATAAATCAATGATTTCATTTTGTTCATATAAAATGTTTTATGTATACTAATTTTGCAATTCTGAAATAAATTATTATTATTATTTTAATTTCAGTTATTTTTAATGGAAACAAAAAATACGATTAACATAAATTATCTCATATTAGATTTAATTATTTTGTAAACTGATAAACAAGACGATTTAGAATGATTTGTAGTTGTTAATTATAATGGAAGTTGCATTGTCTTGTCATTCAGTATATTAAGAGAATCTAAGCTTTTAAAATATATAAAAAGAATAATAAAAAAAAATGTTTGAAAATATCCAGAAATATATATTTAATAATTAATTAATAGATTAAATTTCAAGAATTTAGTTGATTATTTTTAAAATATGATATTTGATTTACATTTATTATTGATTTGTTTATCTTTAATGACTGCTCAGTTTGTCGAGTAATATTTACCTTTTCAAAATTCGGCATCTTAAAAAATGTCCTACCTGCACCCCTAAGCTTCGTTTTGTATGGTGAGTTTAATTATAATTGCAGTAGCATTTCTTTTGAGTACATTTGTGGCAACTATGAATAAACTTTGAAGCACCTATGAACATATACTATACCAGTAAAATCAATTGTTTGATTTTGTTGTATGTCTCTTTGAAACTAGTTAAGTTTCTCTGATTTAGCTTTTTAAAACATTCCTTATAGATACAGACAGTGGCAGATCAGTTCAGAAACAAACAGTACTGCAGAAGTTGCAGACTAAGTTGTAGGAAATTTTATGCTGATTATTTTGTTCAATGATGATATACTAAAATTGATAGTTTTTGAGTTATAAACAAACCTTTGGAAAATTTTCTTGTTTTTTGGCTATAACTAAGTATAAAATTTTTGGTGAAACCTCAGATTCGTAATCAGCACCCCAAAAAAAAAACATAAAGAACAAAAAAAATTGCAACTCCTCAAATTTGATTTAAAAAAAAGTGCCATTTGGACTACTGAGAGAAAGCGAAAAAAGGCCAAATGAGGAGTCGTGCCAGCGGAGCTCCTCTGAGGCAGCTTTCGGGGTTCTAATTTCAGTGGGATAAAGAGGTTCTTTTTAATTCCATTTGAGGCTCCAGTTTTCATGAAATTTCAGATCCTAGGAGGGGCAAAACTCTTTGGCTCTGGTCTGTCTCTCTGTTATTTTCATCTTCCTTTTAGGTTTTTTATTACGTTTTGCCATTTCGATTGTATTGAACTCAAAGTGCAAAAGTAAGCCAATTAGAATAAAACGAATATACAAGCACAAAATAATTTCAAGGGTACTGCAGCCCTAATGGGCCGAGCTCCCACTAAGATACAGACTTGACTGAAAATGTGTTCTTAATGAAGAATGTATAATTCATAATATAATACATTTTGTACCCTTTTCAAAAGTTAAACTGCATTGATCGAATGATAAATTTCAAATTTTTTAATGCAAGAATGAAAAATGACATGAATTTTCCGAGAAAGTCGGTAACTGCTTGGGAAGTGGGGGGGATTAAGGTGATGATAAGATATTTCTGTTACATTTGTTTTTTGCTGTTGGGATTTTTTCCTCACATATTTCAGTGAGAGCAGAACACAAATCCAGGATATCAAAAAAAGGAAAAGTCAGGAATTAAGTAAAAAATATCTAAAATCAGGAAAGAATTAATAGTTGCTTGAGTTGTGCTCTATAAATTAGTATCTTACGTCTAGCGTTATTTGTAATAATAAATGGAATTAAAAACCATTCATTTATAAAAGCATATGTTTTGATTAGAGCATTTGTTTCTTATGATTTGGTAAGAAACAAGAATTTGAATTTTGGCAGTTCTCTTGACATCTATAATATATTTCTTGTTATGTTAATTTTCTCTAATATAATATATTTCTGTTTAAAAACTCATTTTCATCTTCTTATGCAGTTTTAGAAGCAAAAGTATTTAAAATTTCAGTATTTTTACATTTTAAGGAAATGCAGTATGCTGTTTTAACAGATTACTTTAGAGATTATTTTATTCATTTTTTTAAATTAATTTCATAAAAAAATGTAATTTTTTTTCATATTGTCTTTAGTAAAGTGTTTTTAATAATGTATATTGTACACATACAAGTGATTCTGAGTAGGGAGAAAAGCCAGGAAACTAATATAAAGGTAATGGCCGATAAATCAGGAAATGTTGTAGGAACTTTAATCAGAAATTTTTTTTCACAGTTTCTTAGCCACCCTGTATTCTGAAAAGAGACTCACTGTAACATATCTACAGGCTTTGGTTTTTTACTACAGTCTTGTACTTTAAAAAAATGGAATATTAGAAAATGTTAACATTTTCATTCTTGATAAGATTGAAATCGACGAAGATATGCCTGCCATTCAAGCAGTAGTTATAAAAAACTGAAGATGATGAAATTATCTCCTGTATTTATGAAATGCCTTTAAATTCAATTGTTCGGTACCATCTACATTCCTCAGTCATCTCCATTACTGAGCTTCCACTGCCAGTAGTGTTGCTTTTCCTTCTTCTGGTTTCCCAAATTCCTCTTCTATCAATACTCCTGTAAGAAGGTAAATGTAAGGAATAGTTTGGAGTAGTCTAGTGTTCAGTTATTACTTATTTGCAAATGTCATGAAAAGGTATTCTTTTAGGATTAAAATATCATCTTTATGGAAACTATTACTGAGCTCTTATTGTTTTGTTTCTAAATACTGAATGTAATATACTTATAAAGGCAATGTTTGTGTGTGTGTGTGTGCGTGTGGTGTGTTTGTCTGCACGTGTCGGAACGATCTATCGCACTTACAGCCATGAAATTTAGCACACAGGTAGTGTAATGGTGATGAATGCACCTCGGCCAGAATTTTAGAATTTTAATCTAGAATTTTTGTTTAATGTTTTGTGTATTTGTTTTGGTTGATTTTCCTTTTCATTTCAATAGATAGTTACGAATATGGTTACGATAAAAAAATATATACACCATCAGGAAAGAAACACGCGATTCCGTTCTAATGGTCGTTTGAATTTCTAACGTAATTTAATTTTAATTTTTTTTAAATTGTCACTTTCTCCATATATTTTTAACTGTCAATGTTTTTCCATCTGCGTAACGTTCTAATAAACCTATGATTTCATTTTTTATGGTAACAACGAAAGGTAGTTTATCTCATTTAAACAAGAACGGTTAAAATATCTTTGTCGTTAGACTTCTTATCAATTTTTTCTTAAGGGTTAAAAATTCTTTTCGAAGATAAAGTTCTTCTCTCCGGAACGGTAGAGTTTCTCCTGGCTACAGCTATGCATCTGTTAGATTATTCTCTCCTCAATTTTTATGTTTTGCTAGGAATAATTTGAAATCATTTGGATTGGATACAAGAAGTTTGATAAATAATTAAAAGCGGTGCTGAAGATTCGACATGGGTGATAGTTGGCTTTGCTGAATTATGAGAATTTTTTCGTGATGAGCTAAAAAGTTTCTTTACCATCTAGTAAAATGTTTACATAGCTTTCTGCATAGCTCCAGGGGTGAGCCAGAAGGGGGTACTGTCGTGACCTTGAAAGCGATCCGCGGTATTGTGGTTTTGAAGCTATGACCCTCAAGCATAACTTAGATACACCATTGCTGTATATTAAAGATTTTCCGTTGCAATTTTTTTATTATTGTTTTGGAATAACGTGCTCTGTACCTTTTCTACATGGTCATTATCGCGGGAAAAATCAATGTATCTTTTTGTTTTGATTTTTGTTTCAAAACTTTTCATTATTCATTATGGGCGTTTTTTTTCCATGTTTTTTGGGAAGTCCTGATTCCACAGGCAACGCCGTGCGCGTTCTCACTAGTATAATTATATTTCGTTTGAAAGTTTGCCTTGAGATTTTTTCCAACAAAACTGTTTGTATTTGAGGGACATAATCAAATATTCAGAAACATTCTATTTGTATTCATATTCTTCAGCACAAGAGCATGTCTAAGAATAGTGTTCATACTGGTTCCTTGTTAAAGAAAATATTCGATATTTTGCCGAAAAGAAACCAAACACTTTTTAAAAATTTCTTTGTAAATTTGTAATAAACAGAAAAATGTTTCAATCTCTTAGAACACACCATATAATAACTTCATCTCAACAAAATAGTTCAATTATAACACAGACTTTAGTTTCCTTAATTAGTCTTTTCCAGTTATCAAATCTTAATTCAATGAATTCATATAGGAATTAGTTCAGAAGAATTTTCAGCTGACTGGGTTTGCAATTATCAAATGACTAGGATAACCCAACACAAAAAGGTATTGCTTAAATACTAAGTGAATAGTCTAATAAGTTTGTATTCTAGGGTTAATAAACCTAGGGTTAATAAACTTTTATTCTTTCATAAATTATTTAGATACAAACACTTTGAAACTGTAAAGATTTGCGAAATTGTGTTTTGCTTTGAAAGCAGGAAGGGGAATTATGTTAACCCCAGCAAACCTACTTTTTTCATTCATTTCCTGCCTGATGGTTTGAACTACATTTTTTATATTCAGATATTATCAACAAATTTATAATGAAATAATTTAATGGCATTACAATCTCTGCATGAAAGATGCATCTATCAGTATGATTGCATAATTTAGGCATGTAGTAAACATCTACTGATTGCAAATAACTTCTTACCTTTTATATCTGAATTAATTCTTATTTACATCAGTATTTTTTATTAATTTATCAACTTAAAATTTCTTTGTTTTCTTTTTAAATTCTCTTTTATATTCTTTTAGCATATTTCCATGTAGGTTAATAATTAGAAATCGAGTTTTCTGTTGACTACAGGAGTCAGTTCCAGCTCTCTTTCTTTTAGCTTACTTAATCTACATTCCTTTCCTCCTTTTCTTCTTTTGTTTCTTCTGCTTTTCTTTAGAATTAACATATATGTATGTCTTCCTTCTTTACTTATTCCTTATTTAAAGGTTAAATATGAAATTACTAATCAGCACCTTAGCAAAATCCTCTTCTACCAGAACACACAAAAAAGTTGGAATCTTTCTCTCTCTCCTTCAAGAATTTCATCTATAAGGTTTCACCTCTGGCCAGCATCTTTTGCCAAATCTTCTCCTGTTCATTTGGCAGCTCCTAGTACTAGCATATCTTAGCTCTCCGAGGTATTTAATTAACTACGAAAGCTTTTCAAGAGTCTTTTCAGCAGATTTGTCGTCCATTGTTCATGATGTGTCCTGTTGTTGCATTTCTATTAAATATGTATTATTTACATGGGTGTTTTTTAAATAAGTTTATTCCACAGATTTAGAAACTTTTATTTCATGTAGGTTTAAGATGTTTTCTGGAGTGTTTGAAACTCTTTTAGCTGTCTCTGAAGAATCACATACATCACAATTTATTCTCTTTTTAGAATAAAATAGTATTTGAATATGCAAGTTTTTTTTAACAGATCATCACATAAATGCAAAAAGAAATTTAATTTATAAACTTTATATGTAATTTAGTTTTCAAATGCTAGCCAGAAAAATCCTATATGAATGAATTGTGGATTAACTTTGTTCAATCACTTACGTAAAATTAAACCAAGATTGTCAAACTGTGTGGCCCTTAACTTAAACTCTTTCTTGTTAGCAAACTAGAAGTATGAAACAAAATTTTTAATAAAAATTTCACAACTCAATTTTTAAATTCTTAATTATTAATAATAAACCACAGCATTAGTCAGATTTTTTAGATCAATGTAAGCAAGATCCAGTGCTGTGATTTTACAAATATTTGTTAGCCAGGTTTGAAAACATAGAAATTTGCATGTGAGAACGCTATTTCCCTGTTCAGAAGTACATATTGGTGTTATTGGTTTCAATTGTTTTCATTTAAGAAAGAGGAAAGTTATCTCCTGTCAGATGCAAAATTACTGATATTCACTTTGGAGTCGGTTTGATATTAATCACCGGACAGGATAGGAAAGATGGTAGATAAAGATTCTTGAAGTAGGAAAGATGGTAACAGAAGAAAAATCAAATGTGCTTGACTGTGCCCTTGTATTTTTTCTCTGTTGTGTTTTTTCTGAAACTCAATACACCTTTCATAAAGATTGAAGGGTTTTTTTGCGGCCTATATAAACTTAGTTGCTTGTTTATTTGGCCCCATGCCAATATTTGAGTTTGACATCCTTATACTAAACAATAAATGAGGCTGGGAGGATAGATTTGGCCCCATTGGCAAGGGAATATGGGAAGCTGATAAACACATGGTGGCCCTCCACATTGGTGGGCCGAAGAAAAAAGATCATTTTAATTTTGTACTTGCTGTACTGTAAAAATTGCAAATTGGTGAAATAACACAAGGAAAAAGTAATCAAGTGTCGACATCTTCAATTCCATGATTCTTAATATAGCAAAATGGCGAAAATCGATTGTGTTTCATTAATTTTGTATTTAAAAAGAATTTCTCTGTAATATTATAGTGTTAGTTGTAAAATAGTCAATATATTAAAGTAATAAAATTTTTTGTCCAAAATCGATCTACCTTTTCGGTTACACATTTCCTCAAAGTTAAGCGAAAGAAACGCGAAAATTACTTTAATGTGTATTTTTTAGTTCCTAATAACTACCATATTCTTCACTCATCATCTCTTTGGCAGCTTAGCAGGTCAATGTATATGCTTTTTTATAAGAGGTTATTTAAGTCTAAACATATAAACTTCATTTATTTTTTCTCTTTAATTTTATTATCTCTTAAATTTTTTTTTTTTTTTGCATGGCATTTATTCTTTCTTCTCGCGGATGATCATTGGAATTTCATTATCTGAATGAGACATGAAAGATTCACGTCACCCTCACACGGTGTACGTGTCAAACTTATATCAAACGGTAGATTGCAGGCCCAACTAGCCCTTTTCCCACTGAGCTACCTATTAATGTAGATCAGAAACTGTTAAAGATTATTTAATCTAGAAAATTTATTTTTCTATATTTACAAGCTTACAACAGAGAAGAAATAATAAATTATAGTTTCCCATTCTCAAAATTAATTCTAATTTAAATTAATTCTAAGTTAATTAATATAATAAATTTCAACATAGAAAATATTAATGTTGTATATTTAATCATTTGGAATATTTCCATTATAAATTCATGATCTGATATCCTAGTTTTTTTGTCTAAATAATCAAACAGTAAAAAACTTTTATATTTACTGAGGAGGTTGAAAGAGTAATTTTTAAAGAAAAGTTATTTGCATCAGAAATTAATTTTAGCAATAAAAATTACTTTGTTGTTACTGAACTAATAATTTTAAACCTGTTATGACTGTAAGAATTTGGTTTGTTTTGAGCAACTTTCAATTTGAAGTTAAATTAAAATGTGTAAAGGGAGGTATTATTGATACAAACTTGTGACTTGGTTTCAGGGGACATATATTGTATACTAGCAGCCTTCAGAGACCAGCTTGATCGCCAGAAATAAAATTTCAGCGAATCTCTTATACATAATTTTATATTCATGGTTCCCTTAACAAAGTAGTTTTAAAATTCAATTGTATAGACATTTAACATGTGTCCTTTTGTAGCCTTGCTCTTGTTCTGTTTGTTGTCTACATTAATGTAGACTACATTCGATTTCAACGATAAATTATTGATTACATTTTAAGTCCAGCAGCATGCCTAATTGAAACCGCACTGATAAAGAATTAAAACTTAGCAAAGATAATCTTTCGGTTACTGGATTATTTCATTATATTCTTACCATCTTGAGGACTTCATTACAGATTTCACTGAAAAGGAAAAATTGATCAAATAAAAGAAGAAAGTAAAATCAAAGGACGTTTTTCTAAATACTTTTAAGCAATGGAAGAGAAACATGCAATTAAATATTTGTTTTAAACAAAATGAAAACAGTTTGAAATAATGTTGAAACAATGAAAAGTATTGTTGTAAATTATACTTAAAAAAAATATTTTTAAAAGGTTATTAAAATTGGAGAAAGAATCTTGTAGCAATTATTATCATTGAAAAAGATAATTGTTTTGCTTTCAGATGGTGTAAAATGATTTTTGTGCTGTAATATTTTCAGATATTATTAAGAAAAACGCCAAATTTCGCGTATTTTTAAATTTATTGAAATTCTTATTAAAATTTTTAAAACAGGATCCTGAGCTGCACACGCCCACCCTCCAAGAATGTTCGTGCCAAATTTTGGTAGCTCTGAGTCCAACAATCTGCCCTATAGAACCTAAACACACAGACTGCGCACACATTCTCCTTTATTATTAGTGGAGTGGGAAGGAGTATTTTAATCATGTCATTTCATTTCTTTTGCATAGATTGTTATTATAACTTAGCTTTCTGAAACTGAAATTATTTCCTGCCAAAACTGAGAAAGATTATATTCTCTACTAATTCTTTTCCTTTTGCTGTTTCTTGTGGAATTTGTCAGTTAAGTTTTCGAAAATTTTGCTTGTTCTGTGTATATATTTATTACCTCAACTGTTACTTCTTAAATGAAGCCTAACCCTGTGGATTGACTCAGATGCTAATAAAGGAAATGGATACCATGGATATATCTCGAGATTGTTCTCCCTAGGCATTTGGGGCCTAGTCTCCACCCTCCACTTCAGTTCATCTCCTCTACTCAATTCTTTGTTAAAAAAAAATTCTCCCTCTGCCTCAGTTAATCTCTTTACATCTCAGGAAAAGTAAATAAATATCACTATTTTATTGTTAATTTTATTATTATTTGAGATTCTGTTTATTGTGTTCGACCACCATGTAATCCAATATGCCGCTTAAAATTAATGTGTGATTTGGATTAGTATATTTTTCTAGTTGTCTTCTAATGTTGTAGAAAGTGACTTTCTGGTTAACCAGAATTCTTTTAATATCCCATAAAATAATAGGTCAGTTATGTTTTGCATTTTGAGTAGTTTGTGCTTTGTGAGGGTAAGGTTACTTTTTTTTGAAGAGAAGAGAAATATCAAGATATTAAGTCGTTGCAATCATGCTAACTTTAGGAATTATAAAACCAGACACTTTATGGAATCCAGAAATATTTTCTTTGCTACTTTTTGAAATATTTGTTCTTTACATGGAAATGATAGAGAAATATTACAAGAAATTTTTTCATTTACCATTATCTTATTGTATTTGAAAATATGCACTTCTGGCAGTGCTGTCATCATTAAAGTTGAATAATTATGAAATTACACCTTTTAAAAATACTATGTTTTCATCCTTTTAGATGTTTTTTTAACTTTGTATGACCAGACCTGTAATTTTCTCTCTGTTTAGTCATAAAATGAAAATGGTGACTTAGATACTTGAGTGACTCAATGCAAGTATTTAAAAGGCTGATTAATTTATTTTATTCATCAGTTAGAATCATTCCTATTTTATGTTATAATACATACAACCTTATTTATTAATCATGGACTGAAAAGTGAGAATATTTAAGCGATGCCTTGTTTAGATTGATATCCATTATGATTTATTTATTCTGCTTGTTTATTTGTCTGTGTATGAATATAACTAATTCATGTCGCCCTTGCCTTATCAATATATGTTAAGTTTTTTAATTTTGTCCCAAGATTTCTCCAAATGCTAGCATCACCCATCTCTCGACCTTTTTTAACTACCAGTGCATTAGCTACTGCACCTTCTTATGTGAAGTGGATTGTTTAACTTCTTTACCGAATCAACAGATTTTTCAACAACTTAGATTACCCAAGATCATCAGACAAACACAATTCATCAAAGCAGCTTCAGCGTATTAGGCTGATAAATCTGTTAATTTGGATATATTTTAATACTGTTTTAATAAGATGTGACATTGATATTTCTGTAATATATTTATCCTATAGTTTCACCTGTGAAGCATTTATCTAAATTTGACGTGTTTCTAAGAGAAATAGTCTTTGCTGTTTTGACTCATGTTTTTTTTTCTGTTGAATTTCTATTTTTCTGTTGAATTTCTATTTGACTTCTTATTTTCTCTGCTTCTAAAATTTATTATGTATTTAAGATGTCATGAATTTCAATCAATTTTTCTAATTTTTTTCTACAGACCTTAACACCATTAGTGCTGAATTTGATGTTATGCAAATCTAGAATTTGAATATGAAGGTCTGCTTTCTCCGAATATATTGCTGATACCAAGGTTTTTTATTGTTTTTTTCAAAGCTTGTGTTTGCATGCAAAAATCCACCGTCAAAGCAATGTTCGTGTTTTAAAACTTTGCATGAAGTGGTGCTTTAAATATCCTCATGCAAATAAATAACTAGGCTCATTTAAGTTGCAATTTATCGTTTTGGTTTCTTTTTATTTCTTCTTATAAATCCGTGTTTTTTGGAGAAAAATTTCCATTTTATATATAGAGATGCATTATTTACATGAACTCTTGTACTAAATTTCAAAGTTTTACATTATGAATATGCTTTTATATTGGAGTTCCTCGTAATATTTAAGAATACAGGAAACCAAAAAAGCATACAGGGGTAATATATATATATATATATATTAGAGATTGGGTCAGAAAAAAAAAATCGATTTTGGTATTGAATTCAAATGGGCACGCAAAAGTTGTGTATTACCATACTAATCAACAGAAAAATATTTAAAATAATATTTTTTAATCTTAAAATCAATGGAAATAGTCTAAAGATTGGAAAAAATGAAATAGAAAAAGAACGGTATTTAAAATCGTCGAAAGGGTCGACTTTTTGAGGTATCAATTCTAATAGGGCGCAAAGAAGTTGTGTATTACCATGCTAATCAAAGGGAAAAAATATGGAAAAAAATTTTACTTTTTAATCTTCAGTTCACTTGAAAAAGCGTAAAATTTGAAAAATGACAAAAAATAACATTTAACTCTCGCTAAGGTACACAGGCTACAGATTTTGTTTCTAATAAGCGTCTAAAGTACTTCATTTTAGTTGCCTGAAGATGAAAAAATTATAGCAAAAACTATGCACTTCATTTTAGTTCACACAAAGTAAATTTTTAGAGTTTAGGAGGGTTTACAGATTAACAAATAAATTCATTGTGGTATTGGTTTTTAAGTTATAAAGCCAATCTTTCTGTTTATTACCGTATTTGACAGGCGGGATATCTTTTAATTTAAAGCAAACCAAGCAGAGACATGCCTTCATAATGTAGTTAACAAACATTTTGACTTTGCTTGTAGAACTTATTTAGGGAAATGAACAATAAGACCCAGATTGCACATGTCTGCCATCAGGAGTGATTGGTCGGATCTCTTACGGCCAGATCTGGGCATATAGTCCCTGTCTGGATTGCTCTGATAATATCAGAAAGGTACTGTTGATTTTACTGAGATCAATTTATTTATATTGATTTCATTTAACTCAATTGCCTTGAAATTTATAATGTACAATTTCACGAAAATTATTCAGTTGTTTGCCTATTTTTCCCAGAAAATGATGCAGGTCCGTCTCTCTATCCAAATATTGAAATAGTGTTTGAATAGTACCTCTTTGAAGGGAAGTAAGCATGAACCCACTGTAGCGGGCAGTGGCAGCTTGTCCATAGAGCTACAGTCCCCTGAAATTATTTTTTAAGATTGTATTTTTGTTTTATTCTAATTGGCTTTTCCACTTTGAGAATTCAGTGATCAGCGAAAATGGCAAAAAGTGATAGAAAATGTAAAGGGAAGACTGAAAATCAGTCAGAATTAAAGAAAGAGACAGACCAGAGCTGCAGAAGTTTTGCCCTCCTCAGGATCTGAAATTAGCAATGATCAATAACGGAAGCGGGAAAAGAATCAACCCTTTCTCTGCTTAAATTGCATTCATTTGAGCTGCATTTTCCCAGCTCACGATTAGGCATTGACTTTCTCATTTGGCTTTTTTCGCTTTCAGTGGTTAAGTAGTTTTTTTTAATTCAATTCTGAGGCATTTAATTTTTTTGCTGCTATGTTTTCGGGTGCTAATTACAGATCTGAGTTTTTTCACCAAACCTTTTTTTATGCGAATTTTAGTTATAGCCAAAAACAAGAAAAAAATTTTCCAGCTTTTTGCTTATAACTCGAAATCTATAAATTTTTAGTATATCATCATTATATTCAAAATAATCAGCACAAAATTAACTAACAGGTCTATACAACTGTTGCAGTACTGCTTGTTTTCTAGGCTAATGAGCCATCATAGCAGCAAGCTGAATTTTTAAGTTTTTTATATTACGTATAACACCATTTTTCCATCCTGTGTTTGTTGCTGTACCTTTAAAACCAATGGATTCAGTTCATTAATGTCAACATCATTATCTTCAGGTAATTAGAATGCACTTGGCTATATCACTACCAGTTCAACTTGCTGGTGTGGTCTTGTTGGCACACGTCATTTGCTGGGAAAATAGGCAAACAACTTGTTAATTGTGAAAATTGCCCATTATAAATTTCAAAGCAAATTGAGTTAAATGAAATCAATATAAATAAAACTGATCTTAGTAAAGATCTACAGTACCTTCTGGATATTATCAAAGCAAACCAGACAAGAATTGCTTCTCCAGATCTGGCCATAAGAGATCCTAGAACCTCTCAGTCACTCCCGATTAAGCTGACATGTACAATCCAGGTCTTGCAGCATTCATTTCCCAAAAGAAGCCCACAGGCAAAAGCTCCCTGGTGCTTGTTAACTACATTATGAACCTTATGCTCCTGTCTGGTTTTGCCATTAAAAGATATCGTCCTGTCAAAATCACATTTAAACATAGAAAGATTGTATTTTATAATTTAAATACCAATACCACAATGAATTTATTTGTTAATCTAGCAAAACCCTCCATTTTTCACCCTAAACTCTACAAAATTTGGGTAACTTGTAGAACTAAAATGATGCATAGTTTTAAGTATATTTTCTGTCTTCAGGCAACTAAATGAAGTGCTTAGGCGCTATTGAAACAAAATCTGTAGCCTGTAAAATTTTAGCGTGGGGATAAATATTGTTTTGTCATTTTTTTAAATTTTCACTTTTTTTAGAACTGAAGACTAAGAGTATAATTTTTTTTTTCCATATTGCCAGCTGATTAGCATGGTAATACACAACTTTTGCGCCCTATTAGAGATTAAATTCTTTCGAAAAAATCTACTTTTTCGACGATTTTTTTAAATGTGTTGTTTTCATCATTTTTTTTCAAATTTTAGGCTTTTGCGTGAGTTTAAGATTAAAATATATTTTAAAATATTTTCTGTTGTTCTAGCATGGTAATATACAACTTTAGCCCTATTTGGTCGATCTTTTCAGAAAAATCAATTTTTTCGACCCACCCTAAAGACATACAATTATTCGAAACAATATGTTTTAATGCTTTTCTCTATAGACAAAAAAAAGAGTGTTGTTTTATCATGAATCTAACTTGAAGTTGCACTGCTTTTCTCTAATCTTGCATGCTTTTTTAAACCTGTCTAGCCATTTGGGTCAAAATTCTTCTTATAACCAACGTTTAAATTTCCTATTTTATATATTTAATTTTTTCAGAGTGAATATCTTGATTTCACTCTTTTTACAATAAATATTTTACTTTCTTGTATATGGGAAATGTACAAAGAAAGTACAGTCAAACCAATATAATGAACTTCGTTATACCCTCCATTATATGAACTTTCAAAATCATTTCGAGTTGAACTTCTAATACTTAACTAATGTATTTTTTTCGTCTTGTGTTGTACACATTCTCACCCCTCAAAGTAAGTTTTGCCGGGTACGTTGCTTTAGGTCAGCGGTTATTATGAGAACCAATACACACACACATTTCTCCTTTATTATTATTAGAGGTATGAAGATATGCATTTATAGGTTTTAAAATTTATTTAATAATTATTTTCACTTGTTTCGGGTAATATTTTTTTTGTTGAGGTTATATAATAGTCTGCAGATTTTTTAATATCAGTCACGGTACATTTCATTTCTAAAGAGATTTATGTTCATAATTCTTCATTTTCTATTGTTAGCTTCATTCAGTCAGACATTCTTACTGCACCAACATTATACAAATATCTAAATCTTTGAAATAATAATTAATTATTATGATCAAATTCATCAATTAATACTTAATTACCTACAAATAAATATAAAATTAATTATTATCTGTTATTTTGTTACCTAGAATTAGAAAAATTTGTTTGTCCCCCCCATCTATAATTTCTGGGCATGCCTCTGTATTAACCCAGCAACCAAGCTGTGCTGGTCATTTCAATCCATCACCCAGTGTGACGATTGGTGGGTCAACAAAGGATATCATAATTTCCTTCCTTTGTTCACCAAGAGGAATGCATATCTTCTTTTCCTTGTGTCACGACAAAACTTTACTAGAGATAAGTACATATGTCACAGCACATTCTTTTGCTTTCTTTAGTTTCATTTCTGAATATCGTTTGAATTGTTTGACATCCTGTAGATTTAAAATGGTAGTGTTATTAAACAGAAAGTTTTTCCCATCAAAGATATGATGAAAATTATTAAGAGAATGAATAGAAAATGGGTGAGAGTCAATCTGCTGTTTTTCAGAATTTTTCTCTTTCTAAATCATAGTTAGGACCATTTGGAAGAATTGTGAGTATAGGTAATCTCAGCCCTCAGAAAATCTGAGATGGTATCAACAATTTGTGAAATAATGCGTACAATTAATTTCACTCTTTAATTTATTAAAAGCAAATATTTGTTTTAATTTATTTTTAGTCCATAAATAATTGTAACTCAGTGTAATTAATTTTCAACACAAGGCTGATGTTAAAGGATTATAACAAATTTTATTGCAGGAACTAGTATTTGAAAAATAGGATATAGCGAACTTCTGGATCAGTCTGTTGAGTTGGGTACAATGGAGTTTGACTGTATTGTAATCATCAAAGCATTTTACCCTTCCCAGGAATTGCTGAATTTCCACATTTTTTAAAACCTGCCTGAGCCCAAAGAAGCATTTTTGGATTTATGTCAGTCATCTGTAGACACAACAAGATAAGCGGATGAAATTTGGTGTAGTCTTTACTCTAAAATTGCTGGATTGGATGAAGCCATCTACAGAAAGTTTGCCTGTCTTTTTTGTCCATTCCAGCATGAACTCAATAATAAAAAATGCAAAGAAGTTAGATAGACGATATTTAGCATATGTTTTGTCTTCAGATTTGTAGATCCGTCAATGGGTTGACTATTGTGCCAGATTTGTATATTTGTACATATAATGCAACAGCTTAGATAAATGAAATTTGGTATGTGATTGTTGTCTACCAAAATTGTAAATCTGTATCCAGAATTTTGGGTCAAGCGAAAAACATTCAAAATGCATACTTGGTTTTCATTACCATGTTGTGTTACTGGCACAGTTAATTAAAATGAGCTTGCTCAAGCACATTATTTTTTGTCAGTTGGTGTTTATTATTGCCCTAATGAGTTTTCTTTCTTTATATTTTAAAATAAATGATACTTTTATAAGTTGTGAAGAATTTTCAATAGTGGTGAAGTCTAAAATAAAATGATGATTTATACTATACTCAACTGTCTAAACTTTCAATCCAACTTTATCTAAACTTCTGGAAATACCTCCAAGTACTCAGGAAAGTTGCCTCCATTGCCCTATTGGATTCTCTGTTTCATCTACTTCATCCCTCAGTATCAAAGCGGACCAAAGATTCAAGAGCAGTCTATTCCTAAGTTTTGTTCAGAGAAACAGCTTCTAAATAGATATCTTCAAAAAGAGTCTTGTTTCCTACAAATATATGTTACAGAAAAGTTTGACCTGTTATTAAACTTGCAGACAAAAGAATATATTAACTAATACAGAAGCTTTAAAGGAAACACTAAACGGTGAAAAAATTCTCAGCAAAAAAAAGAAGGGATATTGTTGATGCTTCTCAGAAAGAGTATTGACATACTTGGAAGCAGTCTGTAGAAGCATAAATCAAGCGCCGAAGAAAAGAGAGACAGAAAAAAAAATCTAGATCAAAATAAGGAGCTGGAAACTAAATAGTAAATTACAATTTTGTTGTATTTGATTTAAAGAGTAGTGCATTAGAAATCATCTTAAAGAAGAATTTTCTTCTAGACATTGTACTAATTAAGTTTACTTTGAAATCTAACAGTTTCAGTAGCGATGGATTACTTTTGCGTATTTAATTTCGTATCCCACATAGCATCATCGAATTCTTCAAAACTATATCCCCTTGATTGATTATACAGAAACTTTGGAAACAAATTGAAAAGTGCAAGTTACTAGTGCTTTATCATCATAGATGGATCATCCATTGGAGCTGCTACGCGTACACATCCCTGTAACTACGTTAAGATCATAAACCCTATTGGTACTCTTTGGAACATCACTGTCGGTGAAAATTAAAAATACTGACTGCAGGTGACACAACATTAAATTAGATTGATTCTTTTCTCAAAATCCTTAGTGCAATGTCAAAATCCACTTAAATAAGGAAAATTAATATTGTCTAGAACACAGATCTCTCCAGCCCATCTTTAATGAAAAAAAATCACAGTTTGGTATTTTCGTTTTGTCTGTCCATCCCACTGTATCTTTACAACTTTTTTTTGGTGTTCTTTATTTGTTTATTTATCATTTTACTTTAATATTCATGTGCTTGAAACACTTCCAGCTTAGTCTGTGTTATTAAAGCTTTTCCTTTATTTCTGTTTTTATAAATCAGTTCTTCAGATCAAGATCTCTTTTTAATAATGAAAAATCGCTTAAATGAGAAAGATGGTGTTTCTAGAACGTGAATTCTTACTTAACTTTATCTTTAATAACATGGAAATGAGAGTCAGCTTTAGGATGTAAGCAAGTATGTGGCTGCTGCGGTGCGTCCACTAGATGGGCACTGAATCCCTCTGAAAAAAAAAAAAAACATGTAAAGAAGTTTATAAAAAGTTCATCAAATACATTGGAGATGCTTCAGGGAAAACAAAACTCTAAGAAGAAAAAAATATAAGCAGATGGGGAATTAGTTTCTTTTGATTTTCAGAAATGAGAATAACTTACCATGATAAGTTCCTATACTTTTGACTTTTTACCCAAACTAAATTATTGGTATGTATGAACAAATTTATATTCAATAATGTAAATCTCATCAAATTCTGTGAACTTAGGTTTGTACAAATGTCAGCCATCATGAACAATTATCTATAATTGTTTGATAATATTTTTAATGTTAGTAATGCTGATGTGGAATTGAATGAAAGATTTAGGAGCTTCATTGAAGTTTCCAACAATACGAGAATGAGATTTTCCAATATACTAGGTGATTATCAAGTCACTATACTTTTCACCATAAACACATTTTATTTCTGGTATATATACCATATTATGGTAATGTACATTCAGTGTAGGTCACAAGTTAGATGTGACTACCCTCCATATCTAATCATGATACTCAGTGCTCCACTGTAGACTGAAAGCGTTCTCCTACATACTGATTGTGATTTCCAGACTCTGTAGCTGTAATTCTGTTTGTAACTGTTCAATTCTACAGATCTTTAAAGAGAATGCACTTTAGACTTGCCATGCTCAAGATCAGGAATGTGCTTCATTTCTGAACTGCACAGCATACTGCATTAAGGCAGCATTTTCCACAGCCTCTATTTAAGTCATAAGCATAACTTGCCTAGCTGCATTGTGTTCTTCCAGCTTATGGAGAATCTGGATGTTTCTAGCATCTTTTCAGCTTGTAACATAAGGTTTTCCAGTCTGTAGAATACCAAGCTCCCTACCCACTACTGGTGAAGCAGATGAGCTTTGTGTGATTAGTTTCTGTACATTTTTGTATGGTCTCTGGTAGTAGGATAGCCTCTCAGAGAGCGTTATTTGTGCTTTTAACAAGCGTTATAGTTGCTATCTATACGTTTGAAGTTGTTCTTCGTTTTTTTGATGCCAGCCCTAGTAGGGCCTGTTTTTCTGAAATTTTTTTTTGTGAAATCTTCCACCCTTATAAATCCTCATTCCAAAATAAATAGGCACAAATATTCTTTAATATCTCCTATTGACCATTCTTCAACATTATTTGCAAAAAAAAAATTCTATAGTGAAAGATCAAAACCAAATGTTTGAACTTTATAATCACTCTTGTTGTGTTATTATAAATTTGATGAAACTAACTTAAAACGTTGATGATGTTCAAGGCTAGCAGTAACCACAACATGAAAGAATTGAACATGGCGATCAAAGACACATTTGAATATAAAACCTGAAACATTTTATTTACCTTGTTCTTCTCATTCATTAAATTTAGTGATCAGTAAAGTGGCCCATATTAACTAATAAACTATTAATTTCAGTGCTGGTAAAATTATATATATATTTTTTAGTTCTAGGTTGCCAAAAATTTAAAAAAATCCTGTTTTTTAAAGAAATAGGAGAATATGTAATATTAATGAGCTTTCACAGAAGAAACCAGACTATTAAAGATATTAAACCCTTGCTACCCGATTCAAGCTCTCCAGAAGAAATACTTTTTTTCAAATTTATAAAATAATCTAGAATAAATAACTATGTACTTTGACCATAAGCAGGGAATTTTGTTAAACCGTTTTTATGACAAGTAAGTAAGATTTTCCAAATTAAAATGGAATTAAGGAATTGTTGGGAACTGTCACATCGTAAGTATGTCTTGTTTGAGTCTGCTTTCAATAATTTCAATTGAGCATGAGTTCTGAATTCTCTGAATCTGGAGAGTGTGTGATTTTTTATAAGAAATGTCACAATATTTTTTGATTTCATTGATTTATTTCAATTTTGGGTCCTCAAAGACCTTGCAGGACAAGCGTAGCATTTCTAAAATACAGGATATAGAAGTTAATAAATTTTGTATTGGAGAATTATCTGAACACTGTGGAGATAATCAACTTTCTCTATTTGAAGAAGACATTAACCATACATTACATCATCTGATAGAAAATCCAGCGAAAGAATATTTGATTCCTGTTCGTCTACTACATTTGAATTCACTTTGAATAAGAGTGGAGAAATTCCTTCTGAAGGTGGCAGGAAAATAAGTTTGTTTAGAATTTTTTTTTAAAAATAAGATTGGAGAAAATGAAAAAATAAAAGCTCCTTGCTTTACATTTTGTATTTGGAGTTGCAAAAAAAGTACCTCCATTATTAAGACATTCTTCAAAAAACATTTTGAAGAGAAAAAATGTTAAAACAAAATTCTTTATTACATTGCCTACAGTTTCTAAATCGAAAGTTTCAAATATTTTGTTTGTTTCTGAGTTTTTTGTATGATCATTTAAATGTCAGTGAGATGTGTTTTTACTTTTGTGCCTAAAGTTAAATGTTTAATTCTGTCTATTAAGTTTGTATTTGTTAATAACAGACTGTTTGAAATCTAAAAGATATATTCTTATTGGACTTTCTTATAAGATATCCTCAAATCACAGTTGATAAAATTATGGATTGTATAATGAAGAGATTGGTATATGGACGGTCGTTTTAGTTTGTCTTCCAAAATCTACTAAAAAAAGATCCGCTAAAAAATCAGTAATTACATATCATAAATCTTTTTTCTCGTCCTCTTCAATGTTTAAATTATACCCCATCAAGTTTCTTTTTTTTTATTAAGACATTTTACCCAAATCAATTGCCTGGTTTTGACCAGTATAAATGAAGTTCTTTAAATGCTGAATAGCTAAGGTATTATATCAGTATTGTATTAAATTCTCGATTATCAGAAAGCTCAACTAACTGGAAAATTAAAAAATAAGTTTTTCTAAAGGTACATCATTGCCAAGAATTGCTTACGTTAATACATGGCGTTCCATTCAGCGGATTCTGGAATACAGCGTCCACTCCGCCGCGGAGGGGCGTAGAAGGAAAAAAAGCCATATAGTACAGTAAGCGTACACAGACTTGTTTTATAGGTTTCAAAGCAAAAGTGAACCAAAAAAAAGTTCCTCACCTTTACGCGGAAAAGCAGACCCTAAGAAACGAAATGCGATAACCAAAAAAAAAGATAAAGTTACAGTCGGTAAAAAGGTACAATCTATCCCCATTTTTTTTATCACACTCAACTATCCGGACTTTTTCAGGTATCGAATCGACGTTCGAGCATGCCGATTAGTTAAACATTCGACATGCAGGGTTCCATTAACAGAGAGTTTTAATTATTCCATTCGGTGTCAGAGATTCTGTTAACAGGGGTTTTCGGCATTACAGGAGGTCACATTTTAGCACTCTGGCATAACAATGATATCAGATTCACATCCTGAAACTTAAATATCATTTCTTCAAAATTATTTGCTATCATCTAAGGTAGGTGTCAGATGTGTTATCGATGAAAATAAATTCAGATTGGTATTATATGTTATGTAGATAGAAAGTATAATTATTTATCAAAATCGTCTTTCAGGCTAGTGAAAAGAAGTTTTGTAAGTAGAGGCATCTAATAGAGAAGAAGGCAGCTCTGAGAAAATAAGAATCTTCATCTTTATTAAGTCATAAAAGAGAATCTATTTATGCAAGTCAGACATTTCTGCAACTTCCATTCACCAGCATTATTTCTTCTGTGGTTTGAATCAGCTGAGGAAGAAGCCCAGCAGAGTAAAACGATTTGTTGCATGTTAAAGTTTTCCAGTTTGCAGTTAATATTTATACTTATTGAGATTCAAATAAATCTAATGGTTTGTTTTCCCCTTTAATATTATGTGGAATTGGCACTAGAATGTTAGTTCCTATTTTGTTTGGAATGCAGTTAATTGCAGAACTTTTTTAAAATTGTATATGTAGGTTATTAAAAGTGAAAGTGTTTTTAACTATTTTATAAATATCATAATCACGAGTGTGTAAAAGACAGTGATTGTATTAATTTAATTCAATTAATCAATTTTCAAAACCTACTTTAATTTTAAAGATGTTAGATTTCTGTATTCAAGATTAGTTTTCACCCAAAATCTGAAATATTTAACTTTTGTAAACTTTGTAATCAATCTACTCCTTTATACTGGGGAGTTATGAGTAAAGATGTTACCAAACCAAATGATATTCTAGTTCATTTCCATGAATGAAGAAAAATTTTGCACAAAACTTATGTCAAGTTAATAAAATTTGCTTTTACTTTATTTTCTTGTGCAAATTCATGTTTGAAATTAAATGTGATATTAGTAAATAAGTGATAAAAATTTTCAAACTCTTATAAGTGAATTTATTTTTCATAAACAGTGAAATAATTCCTTTTTTAAAATAATGTTGTTTCTTCTATTTTTCAAATAAAAGTAAATTTTTTTAGGCAGTGTTTTCTAGAAAAAATTGCAATTTCATTTTGTTAGACTAACAGAAAGTAAATTTTTTTATCAAAGAATTTATATTCATGTGTTTTTTTTTGAGCCAATGGCAGCGAAAATATGCAATGATCTGAGACAAATATGCATTTGGTAGGTAGATTAATTTTTACAAGTTTTTTAGTAAGTTATATTTTGGCATCGCTTAACTAATTCTTTGTTTTAAATTAATTATTGTTCAGTATTTCAAAATCTAAATGCACTGATGATAAAGTTTTCCTTTTGAAATCCTGTAACTCTAGAATATCATTTATTTAGTATTAGTGCGTGTTGTGGTGAAGAGCCCGGATTTACATGAGTGTGTAACTTTATAAGTTGTCGATAAAATGTCAAAATTTCCAAGGGTTAGAACTTTTGTATAAAATTTATAATATAAAGAACTTTCTTTATAATCTCTTTGTTGAGATATTATAATCGTTTGTGTATTTACTAACGAAGCATTTTATTAATATTGCTTAATTTGTTGTGATAAGATTAAATGAAGGCTTGTAGTTAGTTCCTTTTTTGTATCATATGCATTTCTTATTTTTTTGACATATATGAATACTTCCGCTTTTTCATATTATTGTAATAGGCTGCGCCTTGTTTATTGATTTCAATTCAAGTGTATTAAAATCGGCAATAAAGACTTTCAATAAATTTTCTCATCCTGATAAGAAAATTTATTGAATTTACTGAATTATTGAAGAATTTTCTGTTATTTTTTACATTTTTTCTATCAGGATTAAATTCAAGTAGCCAATTGGTTTCCCAAATCTCCTGTATTTAAAAAATGCTGGAGCTTTTGAAAGAGGTTCAATAGAAAAATGGAAATGATTGAAGTTGAGGTACCAGTGGCTCCTCGAACCTGTTCAGAAAAGAGGTAATACTAATATTTTTCAAACATTTAAATGTGTATGTTAAATAAATGCTTGCATCAAAAAATATTTCAAGGCATCCTTTTTTTTGCTGAGTGCGATGTACTGGTATAATTCTTGGCTAGTTATTTGACCTATGTCTGAAAGTAGGGCATATATATCTACATTATTACATTGGTGTGCAAGAATTAAGTAACATTTCAGAAACTGTTGAAATTTGCAATTTTATTCTAAAAGTATGATTCGCAGTTGCAGAGAATTGTGGGACATATAATCAGTGTATCACACAATTTACAGTGAAGATTTGGTCACGAGGGCAATTAGAGAGATTGAGCCAGAAAGTGATAATAACAGAAAGTTTTTTGACTCATTCCGTTTTTTCACAGAAAGCTGATAATGGGATGAAACTTTACTCAAGCAATACGTAACTGTCATTGTCAATATTTACATTTTCACTCTCAACAGATGATCTGCTTGAACCGCAAAAATCAGCGCAGAAATCAGTTCGTTTTGATTTCGAAGAACAAGCAGTCCATGGATTTTTTCTTTTTAACTCTCCTGGCAATATCACAGGTGCCAAACGGCTTTGTTTTTGAAGCTCCGGATGTTTTGAGACGGCATGCTTTTTAACATAATCACAGTCAAATATATCATTACATAAACTACTCTGTACTTTGTATCGCTTACATTTAGCACCGCCAGTGTTCTGTTTTCCTGACATATGGCTTTTGTGACAGACAACTCTCTTTCTTCAACGCAAAGACTCCAGAGGCTGGCTTTACACTGCAAACAGAATTTAGTCAATGCTCGGAGAATTCGACCCCCAGTTGTCAGAACACCAAGATAATTCCCCGAATCTTCTCCGTGTTATCACCCGTCACTGTTCAAGATAGGACAAAAATATGAGTCATGAAAAAGGTGTATCCGGTCGAATTCCGACTGGCAATAAACCCCCTACGATGCGAGTGGATTGGGAAACTGACCGTGGGTCTCATTCCGAAAGACCGATATCCCTATTCTCTGAATCGACAGGTCATTTTCGCCCATGAGCAGAGGTGTCTAGGGCTCAGCTATCCGTTTGCACCATTAAATCTTATAACGTCTCTAGCCAAATAAAGAAAAGTTGCAAATAGCAGGAATAATTGCAAAAATTTCTTCTGGAAGAAAATTCCCCCGACAAAATATACTTTTTGCCCCGACGGGGGGGCGGTCCCCCCGCTGGCGCCACCCCTGCTAGTTAGATTGTTATTACTATGAAAAAGACAACCCAGAAATTGGAATTCCAACAATTAAATGCTTATCAGCCTTGGGAACTGATATTTCGCATTAATCCGAATATAAAGGCACCAACCCTCTGCGAAAGCCAATTATTAGAAAAAACAAATAGTATGGGAGTAAATCTCCAAAATATTTCATGATAAGAAACAAGAAAATATAACTAAATGCTTACCAATTCATAGTCTTAGCTATTGTAATGACATGAGCTTTATACAAAATATAGTTCCGCATTTAAAGTGAAAATATTATAGTCAATAAAAGGCCAAAAGTTTCAAGTCAAAAGCAAGCAGCAAATCCCTGCATTCTGTCAGATAAGGGATTAACATATAGACACGTGATCAAAGTGAAGGGAATATTAGCTACTTTTAGTAAATTACGTAAGTGTTTTAGGGAAAAGTCTGGCGCCAAGAAGACGCCGTCATGATTTTCTGTGGTTGCGTGAAAGCGATTAAAATATTCTTTTAGTAATAAATATGCCAAAATGCGATATTTAATATACCTCCATCGCGGGAAATAAAACGAAACTAGAGTTTAAGAAAAGCGATTTTGGAATACATTAATATTGTACTAAGATTTTAAAATATATAATATTAGAATTTGAAGTAAAATTAAGTGAGATTATATTACATATATAGTAATTATCTCAGTAGATAAAAAGTCAAAGCATTAAGTTCTGAAACAAAACAAAGATCCCCAAAAAAAACTTTAATAGAGGTGTGAGCTCTGGAAAAACTGGAAATAATTTCTCTTTCGTAATGTTGTCCCCCCCCTTTCCTGAATAATACCACTAAAACCAGTGGCGCTGCGGATTTTTTTGAATTGAGAGGCGTTTTTCTAAACTGAAACTTATCGAAACCCAGGAAGCAGAAAGTGCTTAAAAGTGCGATGTACGTCGCAGAACAAACATGGTCTTTGCAGAACATTTCATTCTTAAAAAAACAAAAACACATGCACATGCCAAAAAAAAAAAAAAAACCCCACACGATATGTTCTGCAGAACAATCAAAACGAGGCGTTCTTTACGCCATACCTTCTCTCTTCATGTTTTGCGCAATGCAGCCTCCAGAGATTGGAGCAATGGCAAAAATAACTCCTTCATCGTGTTGCTTACGAGAAAGCCACGTCTTCGTAGGCGCTGACATCACTAGAGATGAAGATCTGAAACAGACACATTGAAAGCTGCGTGTATAAGAATGTACTGGATCTAAAGATTTCCTTGAATACGAATAGGTGAATTTGTGAACAGTTCTTCCCCATTAATGTCGCAGTATCTGACTTCAAAAGTCATTGACAGAATTACAAATTTTGAATGTATGCCTTGGTTTTAAATAATTAATTTTAATATAATGTTTTGTCATTAATGAGTAATAAAGATTCTACTGGTTAATTAGTATTTTTATATCTATTTTGCACTTTACTGTGGTCCACCAAATTTAGGACAAAGTGCTTGCAGAACATTTCCAACTGTTTGAGGTCATGTTGCTGAACACTGGATATAATTCTGCTCCTGGGGTCGAAACATATCTGCATTATGCCTTATTCCAGGCGTGATTAGTTAGCTTAGAACAGTGAAATTGAGGAGTTAATGAAAGATTTTGCAGATAAAAATACACGAAAAGCAATTTAAAAAAAAAAAAAACAGAGTTTCTACCACTGTGTTAAAATAAAGTAATATATTTTTTAAATAATTTTGTTTAATATATTATTTTAGTTTCAATAGGTCCACTATAAATATATCTGAAGTTTAAAAGTTTGTAGGTAAAATGTGCATATTTCTAAGTAAAAGTTTGACATTTAAAATATAGACATTATAGAATTTATATATATATAAATAAAAAAATAAAAAAAACAGTCGGCCTGAGGTTCAGTATATGGCATTTAAGAGCAACTGCATATTTTGTGAACTTAATGTGGAACTTAAAATCTTTTGAATGAAATTGTGATTAATTAAATATATATTTTACCAATTGCAAATTACGCTGCATGGAAGCATTTTTCAAAAACTGTGAAAGTTTTTAAAAATATAATGAAAGCTTTTGAGGTTACAAATTTTTATATTGAAATTGAGAAGAAATCCTGCTGGATCCTTAGGTACTTCTGTATTTTTTCTTAGTTAATTTTTTTCATGGTATCACAAAATTAAAGTAATAAAAATAGTATATAATTTATCATTATATAATCAATTCAAAGTACTTTATCTTTTCTTTTATAGAACTGTGCTCTCCAGTACACAAAATTACTCGATGAGATTGAAGACGATTCTGTGTAAGTTATGTGAAGATATTCCAAATTTAAACATCTGAAAACTAGTATTTTACTATTAGCTTTTTTTTGAATAGGAAGAAAGCATTACCCAGGACAGAGAGAGAAACTCCTGAAGTTATGCTTGTTAAAAATCTGACAGAAAAGAGACTAAACGAACTTGAATGGTTGAACCAACAGACAAAAGCAGCAGCTGAGTAAGTTTGTATTAATTACTAACAAAATTTGATTTAGTTATTTATTTCATAACTATTACATAAGTTAAAACTTGGATGTATTTTTTATAAATTCATTTCTCTTAGTATTTTTTATCATTATAATTATGGTGAGTTTTGTTTATCAGCAATCATCTTTGAACGCATAATGTAATCTGTTCTTAATTAGTAAGTACAAGCAAAAATTAAAATCATCCTCTTTGTTCATTACCTCTTATATTGTTTCTTTTTCTGTATTTGGTGTATTTTTACTGTTTCACATTAATTTTTATTAGATCTTCAGTTTCTAGTTGACTTTTTATGAAATTTATTGTGTATATTATATATAAAGGAGTTTTAATAAAATTAACCATGTTAACATTAGGCTGTATATTATTTTAATACTTTGAATCACTTTATGTATTCTTATATACACTAGAAGTTTGTGCCCATCTAAGACGGGCTTTTAACCCGCCAACAATAGCTCAGATCTGATTGTCACAGATTTACTAACAAAAGTTGTAGTAGAAATTCTAATGCACATTGGCGGAGTGCGTAAGAAATAAAAAAATAATAATTTGTATTAAATTGTAGATGTAAATATATAGTAACATTAAACAATAAAGGCCCGAAAGTGTATGAACTAAGAAACTTCATCATAAACAACATTCTTTGTGAAATATCTGTTGTCTTTTAATAATACTTCTTGATGCGTGGGTTTTTTCATTTAAACTTTAACTTGGCTGTGTTTCCGACATCTTGATAATGCAGCATAAAGCTGTCCATGTGAAAAAACAGGCTCAACCAAGTGAATTCCTACTCATATTAAGTAAATCAAGTAACTCATTTGCCAACCTTCAAATCAGATCTAATTAAAAGCATTTAGTAAAAAACTTTAAAGATGCTTATCCTTTGTTGAATTGGCAATCTTCCACTAATTCAAAAGAACCTCCAACTGAAGCGAGAATACTATAATGAATTACCATAAACTGTAATGGAATTTTTTCTACCGCACGTGGGTGAAGCAATATAAATTTTGAAAAAGAACTCAGCTCAAAAATCCTGTCTGAATTGTTTGCCCAAATATCATATTAGGAAAATAAATTAATCCTGGTATTGATATTAAATCATCACAGATCCCCTGTGTATGCTAATTTATAGATGTAGACAGACCGTCTGAGTCGTACTCTCTTTGGCACGTAGCCAAACCAAACCATGTGAGCATTACCGCAATTTCTGGATAAATATGTTATAGATTGCATATTATTATCATCTTATTTGTTTATTTGTCATTTACTTTGTATTTATTTTAATTTTATTATCAATATTTAATTATTTTTTTATATATCATATTTTTCTGTTTATTTTTTTATGCTTGATTTCATATTTTTATAAATGCATATTTAATTTATTTCAGTTCTGTGTTATATACATATTCGATATTTCTGAAAGTTGTAAGAGCTGGCTGGTCTGGAAGTCTCTTCCATGTCTGTTTGGTTTGTCTTGTTTGAGCAGGTTATTGCATAATTTGTTGACAATTGGTGGCTAGTATATCTGTTGTGGATTTGTCAGGTTTCTTCTTGATGCATATAAAGTGGTTTCAAAATACTTTATTTATTGAACATTATAATATGAAAAATTTGCTGTGTATATTCTCAAACATGATACTGGTAGATATTTTTGAAAATTGATGGCCTGAAGATTACTTTCAGCCTTTTGAACATTCAGATAAAGAAAGAGGGAAAAAATAGATGTATTATCCCAAAACTTCTAGAAAATTATGGTGCTGGAAACGTGATGATTTGCAAAAGTAGTTCATTTTCAAAGGAAATTATTTGTAAAATGCTGTGGTACTCCTTGTATAATTTTAGATAGTATGCGAATATAATTAAATTCCTTACCCCCTTTCCAAAAAATCAGTTTTTGATGAGATTTAGTATGTGCTAAATCTGCCACTTTTAAAGCATCTGTGTGTCCATGTAGAAACTGAGCAGCAGTGTCTCAATTCAGTTGTTGCCATCGGCATAGCGACTGGGGGGGGGGGGGGCGGGGGGCGTATAGATGCCCCGAGCGCCAGTTTTTGGGGGCTCCAAGAAGTCAAAACCTACTGTGTGTATGCCATTTTTAACGCAAATATGATGAAGGGGCATAGAAATAATACTATACCCCTTGGGCACCATTTATGCTTGTCAAGACACTGATGATGACTGGTATAAAAAGAAAAAGAAAACCTTTTTTGGGCACCACTTACTCTCGCTAGGCCATTGAAGGTTAATATGTTTATGCCACTTTTTAAAATCAAATACAATGTGGGGGTGAAAAAATACCATGCTCCGGTTGCCATTTTCACAAGCTAAGCCACTGATGATTACGGGAGGGTGAAAAAAATCATATTATGACCTGGGTGCCAGGCTACACCACTGGTTGTTGCCATTATTCATTTCTGTTGAAGTTCTTTGGTGAAATGCGAAAATCCAAAAATAAATTAATTACTTATTTTTCTTGATAGAACAAAATACAGGGTGTACATAAATGAATATCCCAACTTTGCAGGGCTATTAAAAAAAAAAAAAACAAAGTACAGCCTTGTTGTTCATCGGATATCAAAAATAACAGTTGAAAATTTAAATTTAGCACAGTTATAAGCATTCAATGTGAGCCCCCTCCAGATATTGAGGCGACTAACAACACCAAACATGCTCAAAAGAATGTGGGATGAGTTATCATATCGCCTCTGTATATTAATATAAGTAAGGCCGTGGGAAGATATTATCTGTCAATTTAGTTTCTCATTTTAAATGCTTTCATTGGTTCTATTAAATAAATTTTGGTTCATTTTTTAGGCTGTAAGGATAATCATAATTAACTTAAGAGTTAGTTATTGTATCTGCAATAGTGAACTTTATTTGTGAAGGCGAAATTAGCAGAGTTCGAGAAACAGGTTTGATCATCGTTTATTTTAAACGCATAGCACATAGACGTAAGATAAAGACATTGACATAAAAGAGGTTTTACAAGCACATAGTTCAAAGTACATCTCTAAGCCTCTTACCTGCTCTCCTTGAAAGGAATCATGGGATATATATATGACGTTATGCAGTGACGTATTGCATCATGACATTATCACAATAGCTTATGATTGGTTTGAATATTGAATGAGGAGATATAATTTCCAACTATTTGCTTCTGTGGTTGTTATCTGTGTACTTGAAACTTATTTTTGTTTTAAAGGACATTGAGATTGCAAATAGAGAATGTTGAAAATGGCGATTTTGATGAAAACCTGGATGAGCTGATAAAGGAGCTAGAAGAGTAAGTCTCTTGAAGATATATTTTCATTGTTTATTTGATTTTTATTAATACCTACGTAATTATTTCATCAAGATATTACTTAAAAATTACTTTGCATGATAGAATCATTATCTTGTTAATTCTTTTTTTTTTCATTGTTAGCGGTTTTTTTTTATTAAAACTGATAATATTTCAGTTTAAAATAAAGCTTTTCTATTGTTCTGCTTTTAAGATTAACTTTGTAAAAATTGCAATAAAAACTGTTTATAAAAGTATTATTAAATATATTATTGAAATCAAATATCGGTAAATAGACTTCACAAACTTTGAAATATTTTAACACTGAAACTTGAATCGATTTGATTGAATTCTTTTTTAGCCAAGAAAGAAGGGAAGAAGAAAACTATAATGAATATTTGATTAGAAGAGAAAATTTAAATAGAGCTAAAAAACTGAATAGAAGTCAAATAGCTAGGGGTAAATCACCAGCAAATATTTCAGGTTTGAAAAAGAAAGCATCTGCATCCCAAGATATAAAACAAGAATTTGCTCAACATTTGACAGCTGAAGAAATTTATAAAAATGTTAAAGTAAGTATTTCTGAATAGTTGATGCAACTTAAGATTTTTTTTTTCATTTTAGCCAATATGTGTAGATAAATGGTAATTGTTGCCAATATCTCCAAATTACAACTTTTGAAAAGCTTGCTTTATAGGCATTGTGTATTTGAAAATTTGTTATGAATTACTGCAATGCATATGATGAATTTGTTCTATTTTCAAGTATTTTTTTTCTAATGTGTTTCTTACGATTTTCAAAAAGCTTTGAGAATCTTTTGTTAGTAGCCTAGAGTATATTTCTTTATGCGTTTAACTATTGAAAGTTTCAGAGTTAAGTGAAAATTAATATTTTAATTTAAAAACAAAATTAGCTTTGAGTTTATAAGTTCAGTCGTGACTGCTTTGAAAGAGATTTTAAATAGACCTCCTGGATCTTACGTGGTATATGTCGATTCTTTGAGTGTTTTACAGTCATTGAAGTCAATGCAACCTTATAGTCACCCATTGATTTTTACCATTTTAGATATTTATGACAAACTTTGTTCTAGAGGTTTTATCATTTTATTTTGTTGCATACCAGCACATGGTGGTATAGATGGGAACAAACAGGCCGATAGGGCCTCCGCTCTTTTTAATACCACAGTACCTATAAGCGATCTTAAAAAATGTGTCAAGAACCATTTCTATAACTGGCAGACCCAGTAGAATCTTGAAATGCAGAACAAACTTCATGCAGTTAAGCTTACTATACAGGACTGGAATTACTTTAATAACAGGAAAAGGGATACTATTGTATGTATCCTACACGATTATTAGCCATACACAATTTACACATTAACATTTGTTACTCAGAAAAGTACCTCCTACATGCTTGAACTGTGATTGTATCACATCTGTTTTCCATATAGTACTGATAGAATGCCCATTATTCATTTCACAATGTGAGCATTTCTTTCAGACAGCTTCAGTTACTCTATATACACTGGTGGTTTTACATCACACAATCAACTTTTTTCATTTTAAAAATCCATTGGATTTTATAATCTGGATTTAGACTAGGTTTTGTTCTTTTACCATAATCATTCTTTTGGTATCATTTTACTATTATATTAGAGACTATTTTTCACAGATCTTTTAGACACCGTTTGTTTCAGACATGATTTTGGTATTTTATTTTGCATTGACATGAATATGGCATTTCGTCTGGTGCAGTATAGCCAGCAAATGGTTATTGCACCAATAAACCAAACCAAAATGATTAGTAACTAGTTCTGCTGAAATTTTTTTTTTAATGGATAGATGTTATGAAAAAGCATTGTTTATCTTTCTCATTTATGGTATATTTTGATAAGAAAGGGAAGGAGTGAGATGAAAGCAGTTGCTGTCTTTCAAAGTATTCAAATTTCATTTATTTGAAATGTAGATTTCAGTGTCCCATCTAGAAGATTTTAATCTGACAATTAATTGGTGCTTGTCAGACTCCATTTATGATATTAATATGCTAGATGGGGGAAAAACTGAATTCACCATTTGCTTTTTTTTGTGCCATACATTTTGGATAAATTAAAGAACATTCCTTGTTTGGATGCATTTTCCTGGCCAACTGGAAAAAACTGTGAAAAACAAAGATCCTGTAAATCTGTGGATGAGAAATGGGTTAATATGGTTTAAGAAGTAAAGAAGCTTAGAAATTATTCTTTTTATTGATTCATGTGACATATTAAGATCGGAAAAATTCTGATTGGAATGAGCTGAGCATTCATTTGTTTAATTTTTTAATTTTAATAATTTTCGGAGGTTTTTTTTTTGTATCTACTGTAAAAAGAGCATTTTGTGGTGCAAAAGTTTTGCTTCAAATTATTCAAGAGTTGATGACAAAAATAGAAATATTTTTTTTTTATTAAATATAAAATTGAATTGAAAACATTTGAAAGAGCATTCAATATTTTGAAGATACACTAGGGGAGAGTGGGGTGAAACTGGGCACCCTTGATTCTGGCACTATTAGTTCGTCTTTCTAGCGGACAGATACTGAATTACACTCTACTAGTCAAAAAAAAAAAGGAACAGTCATAGTGTTGCGTTGCAGCTGTTGAATTCACTGCATGTGTGAAAGTTTATTTGTTTTAAGATGCCAGCTCTCTAATGTTCGTTTGATTTTAAACTATCCTTACTTAATAATCATTATAGTTATAAAAACTATATTTGTTACAGCTTGTTATACATTTACTAAGGATTTATATCCTGTCGTACAATAAGGATTTACTCCAATATTTGTGCGGTAATATTTCATTTTTTATGAAATTTGCACTCGGGGTAAAACCGGGTACTCCAAGAGGCATAAGACTGGGACAGTCAGTAATGATGATTCCTTCGATTAAGATGATAAAAACACTTCAGACATTGATTGTTTATATTTTAATGATATATTTTATAATTTAAATAGATAAGAAGGATTAATCTAATGTAGAAACTGTCTTAGCTGGGTCCACGAAAGCTGCAGTGGTGCGGAGGAGAAGACAACTGTTTTACATGTAAATTTTTTAGCTAATATTCTTAAAATGACATTTCAAATAAAAATGTCTGCTACTTTTCTACTGAAAATCGAGTTTTCCGAATTTCCCATAAAGTTAAGTTAAAACCAGCTGGTATGCAGTGTTGTATCCGCAAAATAAGCAATACTGGAACTCTCTAAAAACAGTGCCGGAACGGTATAAGCCTGGGTGACAAAATTTGCATTTTTTTTTGGACATTTTTACAATTTTTTCTTATTTATTTCTCTTGGGGGGGAAAAAAGCAGTGCTGGAACGCCGTTCCTGTGCGTTTCTGCTCCACTACTCCCCTGCTGGTATGAATTTCTTTTATAAAAATATCATGGGTAAAAAAAGTAGTAAAACTTTGACTTTTCTTGAAAGATATATTGTACTCCATTAAACAATGACTATTTTAATAAAATTTGACAAGTTCTAGGTCGAATAGTTTAGCTCCAACAGGACTTCGAGTTTTAGGTACCCAGTTTTACCCCACTTTCCGCTATATGATCAAAAATATGTGGACATTTTGATATTTACACATTTTTTCAAATTTCTCCAGAAAGTCTGAAGGAACTGCACTTGTACTTCAACCGTGTAGTGAATAGGCATGAGCTGACATTTTTATTACATAATTGAAGATTCGGTCACGAGGGCTTTTAGGGGACCGACCAGAAATTGAAGAAGAAAATTATTTCGGATCACCCTATTTAACAGAAACCTGATAATGATTTGTAACTTTCACCAGTGATTTTGTTTGCTATGCACATTGTTTGTATGCCTTTTTGTAAAAATAGCATGTATATTCGGGAATATTTAAAGGTTTTATAAAAAATCCCAAATTTTTCTGCATGTTTTTTGCTTATAACATGCAGACTTTTCAACTAAATTATATGAAACTTCAGTGCAGAAAGGAAACTTCCTGTTGAGAAAGTAACTTGATATTTTTTAAACTCTATTCTTCAAATAGTGATATTGAATTGTATACAGGTTAGACATATGTAAACCCATGTGAAATGCAGGCGTAAAAGATATCAGTTTGTTTAAAAACTGTCATCGTTTAGCTTCTCTTAGAGATCAACTAAAATTCAGTTTGCTGCAATGCCAATATCTTTCTGAATTGTAAAGTTATTCAACTGGAATTTTAATATAAGTCGCCCTATATATCTGGTTTCCAAATTATAAAAAAAAAAAAAAAATTACTATGTTTCATACATGCGCAGTAAAAAATTATTTACTACAAATACTCACATTACCTCTAATATTCAAAGATTTTACTTCAAATTTTAATACAATGCTTATCTAACATATTGTCAAGTATTCTGTAAGTTTCGTTTAATTTGGTTGAAAACTCTGCATGTTATAAGCAAAAAACATGCGGGGAAATTTGGTATTTTTTAAAGAAACCTTTATATCTTTCTGGATATTCATGCTATTTTTAAGAAAATGTATGTAAATGCGCATATCAAACAAAACCATTGATGAAAGTTGCAAATCATTATCTGCTCTCTGTGAAACAGGGTGAGTCGAAATGATTTTCTTCTTCATTAATTTCTGGTCGGTCCCCTAACTGCCCTTGTGACCGAATCTTCACTGTAAAATGTGAGTTCAAGCATATTCATCACATGGTCGAAGTTCAAGTGCAGTTCCTCCGGCCTTTCTGGAGAAATTCAAAAAATGTGTAATTACAAAAGTGTGTCAGGATACTTTTGATGATATAGTGTATTACACAATATAATTTTCTGCTGCATATTTTATTCTACGAGCCATGAAAAAACAATTTCTTCTTATCGTCTGTTTATATTTATTCATTGCTGGTTATAGTTTTAATTTGTATTTTGCTTTGTCTTTTTTTTTATCTGTTTTCAAAATGTCACATTCTGGTTTATATGCAGGGTGTCCACTTTAAACGTGACCATATAACTAATTTATAAACCATTAGAGATATACTTTCTAGTTGGAAAAATGCTTTAAATGACGTAACGAATTATTTTTTATTTCATAATTTTGAACCAATCATCGGCTGCAGCAAGCAAGTGCTGTGTGCTGATTGGAAGATCTTCCTCGAGGTGCACATTGAAATGGTCTGAGTCAGCAATGTTCACAGCTCCATAACTTGGTCAGTTTTTGTTGTCAGAAGAGTGGAACTTTTTTGTTTTGAAATGTTAGTGTGTCAAAAATATTTTACTAAATATGATTAATAGGGGAGGGGGGGAGGACTGTATAAAAGTTTAGACTTTGTAATTTTTTCAGCAGTACATTTATATACTCAAAAAGCATAAAATATAATTCTTCGTGCCGTTTAAAGCATTTCTCCAATTGGAAATATATGCCTTATCTTGAACAGTTCAAAAATTAGCTGGACCACATTTAGAGTGAACACCCTTTATATTATTTTTTGAATAAAACTGGGGTATAAATGGTTTTTATTTTCATTCAATTATTTTTACCAGTATCTAATTGATAAATCACCTTCCAAAAATTTTGAAATTCTGTGTACTGCATTTCTTCTAATCTGTGAAAAAATAATTATAAATGAAAAATAAATTTAATTACAAAAGCTTTTAAAAACACACATTTATTAGTGTACTAAATAGCAGAATTTTTTAATTTTAATTATTTTCTACCTTTTAATCATGCTGTCCATTGTTTTTCAAAACTCGCTGTCAGGTTGGTACCACTGGTACAGAAACAAAATTTGATTTAGGTAATGATTAACTGATGTTTAAGTTCTAAAAATACTAAAATAAAAATATTGACATTGAAAATACACAAGTATACACAATTTCAATCCTCTAGCACATCAGGAAAGGAATGAAAATTCGATTACAAAATCCCGTCTTTACAGAAACGAAATAGTCGCGTTAAATAAAAGTCCTTAAAAAAATGAATAACATCTATTAGCAATGAGTGTTTGGAAGCTTTTGATAATGAGATAAACTTTAGTATTCAAAACATTGTTTTTTAAAAAAATATTTTAAAGATTCTTTTCGTTATTCAGAAAGATTCCCGTTATCATGAGCATATTTTTTTTTGTTCAAGAAGCAGTAGATGAAAATTACTATTCATGTGAGAAGCTTTGAGATGCTTTGCACATTTACTCTCCCTCTTCTATTACTTAATTGTGACTTTCTTTATCATTAATGTTGAATTAATTTATTTAATATTATTACTTACTTTATCAATCATTATTACTTTTAATAAAATTTTTAATAATAAAATGTCAATATAAAATGTTTTAAAATCTTAATTAAATACTAAATGAAAAAATGTTCAAATTAACTTTACAAATTCATGACAATTTTTGAGATCTTGATTTTGCTATAGGCTGTTCATAGGAACCTATTTTCCATGTAACTTTTGCAATTACTAGTTTAGAAATAAATCAATGATTTCATTTTTGATTCCTTATAAATGTTTTATGTAGCTACTAATTTTGCAATTCTGAAATAAATTATTATTATTATTTTAATTTCAGTTATTTTTAATGGAAACAAAACACGATTAACATAAAATTATCTCATATTAGATTTAGGTATTTTGTATCCTTGAGTAAACAAGACTTGATTTAAGAATGATTTGTAAGTTGTTAATTATAATGGAAGTTGCATTGTCTTGTCATTCAGTATAATGAGAGAATCTAAGCTTTTAAATATATAAAGAATAATAAAAAAAATGTTTTGAAAATATCCAGAAATATATATTTAATAATTAATTAATGATTAAATTTCAAAATTTAGTTGATTATTTTTAAATGTAATGTTTGATTTACATTGTGTGATTTGTTTATCTTTAATGACTGCTCAGTTTGTCGAAATTAATATTTACCTTTCAAGAATCGGCATCTTAAAAAATGTCCTACCTGCACCCCCTAAGCTTCGTTTTGTATGGTGATTTAATTATAATTGCAGTAGCATTTCTTTTGAGTACATTTGTGGCTTAACTATGAATAAACTTTGGCTTACCTATGAACATACTACTATACAATAAAATCAGACTGTTTGATTTTATTGTATAATGCTAGCCTTTGAAACCTGATTAAGTTTCTCTGATTTAGCTTTTTAAAACATTCCTTATAGGAATACAGACAGTGGCGGGTCGTCAGTTCAGAAACAAACAGTACTGCAGAAGTTGCATAGACCTAAGTTGTAGGAAATTTTATGCTGATTATTTTGGTATATAATGATGATATACTAAAAATTGATAGTTTTTGAGTTATAAGCAAATAGCTGGGAAAATTTTTTCTTGTTTTTTGGCTATAACTAAAATTCGTATAAAAATTTTTGGTGGGAAACCTCAGATTCGTAATCAGCACCCCAAAAAACATAAAGGAGCAAAAAATTGCAACTCCTCCAGAATTTGATTTAAAAAATTACTTAACGACTGGACTACTGAGAGAAAGCGAAAAAAGGCCAAATGAGGAAGTCGTGCCAAGCGAGAGCTCCTCTAGAGGCAGCTTTCGGGGTTCTAATTTCAGTGGGATAAAGGGTTTCTTTTTAATTCCGACTGAGAGCTCCGAGTTTCGCGAAATTTCGATCCTAGGAGGGGCAAAACTCTTTGCAGCTCTGGTCTGTCTCTCTTTTCATTTATTTTCTGTCTTCCTTTTAGGTTTTTTATTACGTTTTTGCCATTTTCGATTATCATTGAACTCAAAGTGCAAAAGTAAGCCAATTAGAATAAAAACGAATATACAAGCTTTTAAAATAATTTCAAGGGTACTGCAGCCCTAATGGACGAGCTCCCACTGAATACAGACTTGACTGAAAATGTGTTCTTAATGAAGAATGTGTAATTCATAATATAATGCATTTTTGTACCCTTTTTTTCAAAAGTTAAACTGCATCGAATGATAAATTTCAAATTTTTAAATGCCAAGAATGAAAAATGACATGTAGCTGAATTTTCAGAAAGTCAGTAACTGCTTGGGAAGTGGGATTAAAAGGTGATGATAAGATAATTTCTGTTACATTTGTTTTTACTGTTGGGATTTTTTCCTCACATATTTCAGGGTGGAGACAGAACCTGGAAATCAGGGATATCAAGGAAAAGTCAGGGAAATTCGTAAAAATATCTAAAAATCAGGGAAAATTAATAGTTACTTGAGTTATTATCTATAAATTAGTATCTTACGTCTAGCGTTATTTGTAATAATAAATGGAATTAAAAAAACCATTCATTTATAAAAGCATATGTTTTTGATTAGAGCATTTAATTTCTTATGATTTGTTAAAGAACAAAGATTTGAATTTTGGCAGTTTCTCTTGTTTAAATCTTTGCTAAAATATATATTAATTAGGTACGTATAATTATACTATTTTGATATTTATGCTGCAACATGTTATCCTGGTACCCATGCAAGGTGCACTAATTAGTTATTGAACTGTTTTAAAGTTTTGAGCAAAGATTATAATAACCTTTACTGTTAACATAATTTAACTTGTGTTGCAAAGAGTAGTTTTCATGTTTCTTAGAATTCTTATGCAGTTTTAGAAGCAAAGTATTTTGTTAAAATTTCCAGTATTTTTTACATTTAAGAAATGCAATGTACTGTTTTAATAGATTTTTTTAGGGTGTTTATTCCATTTTTTTTAAATTAAATTTCATAAAAAAATGTAATTTTTTTCATATTTAATAACTGGTAAAAGTGTTTTTAATAATGTATATTGTACACATACAGTGATTCTGAGTAGGGAGAAAGCCAGGAAACTAATATAATTAGTAACCGTAAATCAGGGAAATGTTGTAAGTTTAGTCAGGGAAATTTTTTTCACAGTTTCTGTAGCCACCCTGTATTTACGAAAAGGGCTACTGTAACATATCTACAGGCTTTGGTTTTTTACTACAGTCTTGTACTTTAAAAAAATGGAATATTAGAAAATGTTAACATTTTCATTCTTGATGCAGATTGAAATCGACGAAGATATGCCTGCCATTCAAACAGTAGTTATAAAAACTGAAGATGATGAAGTATCTCCTGCTGTTGTAAATGCCCAACTGAATTCAATTGTTCCGGTACCATCTTCATTCCCTCAGTCATCTCCATTACTGACTTCACTACTTAGTAGTGTTGCTTTTCCTTCTTCTGGTTCCCAGAATTCCTCTTCTATCAATACTCCTGTAAGAAAGGTAAATGTATAAAGAATAGTTTGAGTAGTCTAATTAAATTGATTGTGCATTATTCTGAAATGTCATGAAAAGGTATTCTTTTAGGATTAAATATCATCTTTTGTATGGAAACTATTACTGAGCTCTTATTGTTTTTGTTTCTAAATACTGAATGTATCTATACTTATAAAAGGCAATGTTTGTGTGTGTGTGTGTGTGCGTGTGTGTGTGTTTGTCTGCGATGTCCAGACGAATCTATCGCACTTACAGCCATGAAATTTGGCACACAGGTAGTCGTAATGGTGACTGAATGCACCTCGAAGCCGAAATTTTAAATTTTAATCTAGAATTTTTTTTATTTAATGTTTTGTGTTGTTTTGGTTGATTTTTCGCACTAATTTCTCAATAGAATAGTTACGAATAAGTTTACGATAAAAATATATACACCATCGGAAAGAGCACGCGATTTCCGTTCTAATGAAGTTAGTTTTGAATTTCTAACGTAATTTACTGAATTTTGAGAATTTTTTTAAAAATTGTCACTTTCTCCTTATATTTTTAACTGTCAATGTTTTTTCCATCGCATCCAACGTTCTAATAAACCTATGATTTTCAGTTTTTTTATGGTAACAACAGAGGTATTTATCTCTCATTTAAAACAAGAACGGTTAAAATATCTTTGTCCGTTCGTTCTTAATAATTTTTTTTCTTAAAGGGTTAAAAAAATTCTTTTCGAATGAAGTTCTTTCTCCGGAACGGTGAGTTTCTCCCTGGCTACGGCTAGCGCCATCTGTTGGAATTATTCTCTCCTCAATTTTTAGCATGTTTTGCTAGGAATAATTTGAAATCATTTCGTTGGATGCAAGGGTTTAGTCGTAAATTAAGCAGTGCTGGAAGATTCTGACATGGGTGATAAGTTGGCTTTGCTGAATTATGAGAGAATTTTTTTCGTGATGAGCTAAAAGAGTTTCTTTACCATCTGCGTAAAATGTGCCATAGCTTTTCACGCAAGCTCCAGGGGGGTGACGAAGGGGGTACTGTCGTGACCTTGAAACGTCACGGTATTGTGGTTTGAGACTGTATTACATCAGCATAACTTAGATACACCATTGCTGTATATTAAAGATTTTCACGTTGCAATTTTTTTTTATTATTGTTTTGGAATAACGTACTCTGTACTGCTTTTCTACATGTCATTATCGCGGGAAAATCAATGTGTATCTTTTGTTTTGATTTTGTTTCAAAACTTTTTCGTGTCATTGTGGGCGATTTTTTTTTCATGTTTTTGAAGTCCTGATTCCACGGGCAACGCCGTGCGCGTTCTGCTAGTATAATTATATTTCGTTTTTGAAAGTTTGCCTTGAGTTTTTTTTTTCCTTTAAACTGTTTGTGTTGGGGACATAATCAAATATTCTGAGAAACATTCTATTTGTATTCTATATTCTTCGCACAGAGCATGTCTAAGAATAGTGTTTCATTACTGGTTCCTTGTTAGAAAATATTCAAATATTTTGCAAAGAAACTAAACTTACTTTTAAAAATTTCTTTGTAAATTTGTAATAAACAGAAGAAATCGATTTCAATCTCTTAGAACTTACCATATATCTAACTTCATCAACAAATAGTTCAAAGTGTATAACACAGACTTTAGTTTCCTTAATTAGTCTTTCCAGTTATCAAATCTTAATTCAATGAATTCATATAGGAATTAGTTCAGAAGAATTTTCAGCTGACTGGGTTTGCAATTATCAAATGACTGGGATAATCCTTAACACAAAAAGTTGTGCTTAGAAATACTAAGTGAATGATCCTAATAAGTTTGTATTCCTAGGGTTAATAAACCTAGGGTTAATAAACATTCTTTCATAAATTATTTAGATGCAAACACTTTGAAACTGTAAAGATTTGCGAAATTGTGTTTTGCTTTGAAAGCAGGAAGGGGGAATTATGTTAACTTGTAAAACCTACTTTTTCATTTCCTGCCTGATGGTTTGAACTACATTTTTTATATTCGGATATTATCAACAAAATTTATAATGAAATAATTTAATGGCATTACAATCTCTGCATGAAAGATGCATCTATCAGTATGATTGCATAATTTAGGCATGTGTAGTAAACATCTACTGATTGCAAATAACTTCTTACTGTACATATCTGAATTAAGTTAACATTACATCATTATTTTTATTAATTTATCAACTTAAAATTTCTTTGTTTTGCTTTTTTAAATTCTCTTTTATATTCTTTTAGCATATTTCCATGTAGGTTAATAATTAAATCGGTTTTTTCTGTTGGCTTCTGAGATCAGTTTCACGCTCTCTTTCTTTTTAAAGCACTTAGTCTCAAATTTCCTTTCCTCCTTTTCTTCCTTTTGTTTCTTCTGCTTTTCTTTAAATTAACATGTATATGTATGTCTAGTTCTTCCTTCTTTACTTATTCCTTATTTTAAAAGGTTAAATATGAAATTACTAATCAGCACCTTGGCAAATCCTCTTCTACCAAGAACACACAAAAAGTTGGAATCTTTCTCTCTCCTTCAAAAATTTCATCTATAAGAGTTTCACCTCTGGTAACATCTTTGCTCAAATCTTCTCCTGTTCATTTGGCAGCTCCTAGTACTAGCATGGTATCTTCGCTCTCCAAAGAGGTATTTAATTAACTTACCAGCTTTTCAAGAGTCTTTTCAGCAGATTTGTCGTCATTGTTCATGATGTCCTGTTGTTGCATTTCTATTAAATATGTATTATTTACATGGTGTTTTTAAATAAGTTTATTCCACAGATTTGAAAACTTTGTGCTTCTGTAGGTTTAAGATGTTTTCTGGAGTGTTTAGAAACTCTTTTAGCTGTCTCTGAAAGTCACATACATCTGAAAATTTATTCTCTCTTTTAGGAAATAAAAAATATTTGAATATGCAAGTTTTTTTTAACAGATCAAAATGCATAAATGCAAAAGAAATTTAATTTATCGCTTTATATGTAATTTAGTTTTCAAATGCTGTGAGAAAAATCCTACTATGAATGGTGTAAGGATTGGCATTCAATCACTGCAATAGGTAAACCAAGGGTGTCAAACTCGTGGCCCGCAACAAGCATCTTTGCGGCCCAGCAAACTAGAAGTATGAAACAAAATTTTTAATAAAAATTTCTCAACTCAATTTTTAAAATTCTTAATTATTAATAATAAACCACAGCATTCGTCAGAATTTTCGATCAATGTAAGCAAGATCCAGTGCTGCCCAGTATTTTACAAATATTTGTTAGCCAGGTTTGAAAACACTCGAAAATTTGCATGTGAAACTATTTCCCTGTTCAGAAGTACATATTGGTGTTATTGGTTTCAATTATTTTCATTTAAGAAAGGAAAGTTATCTCCTGTCAGATACAGAATTACTGATATTCACTTTGAGTCAGTTTTGATATTAATCACTTCGGACAGGATAGGAAAGATGGTAAGATAAAGATTCTTGAAGTAGGAAAGATGGTAACAGAGAAGAAAAATCAAATATTAAGTTGACCGTGCCCTTGTATTTTTTTTCTCTGTTGTGTTTTTGAAATAAACCTGCCTTTTCATAAAGATTGAAGGGTTTTTTTGCGGCCTATATAAACTTGGACCTTGTTTATTTGGCCCATGCCAATATTTGAGTTTGACATCCTTATACTAAACAATAAATGGGGCTGGAGGATAGATTTGGCCCCATTGGCAAGAAGGGAATATGGGAAGCTGATAAACACATATAGGCTGGCCCTCCACATTAGGGTGGGCCGAAAAAATTAAAATTTTAATTTTGTAACTTGCTGTACTGCCAAAAATTTGCAAATTGGTGAGAAATAACACAAGGAAAAAGTAATCAAATTAATCGACATCTTCAATTCCCCATGATTCTTAAATATAGCAAAAATGGCGAAAATCGATTGTGTTTCATTAATTTTTGTATTTAAAAATTTCTCTGTATGTATTATTATAGTGTTAGTTGTAAAATAGTCAACATATTAAAAGTAATAAAATTTTTTTGTCCAAATCGATCTGCACCTTTCGGTTACACATTCCCTCCAAAGTTAACGAAAACTATGAAAAATTACTTTAATGTGTATTTTTAGTTCCTAATAACTACCATATTCTTCACTCATCATCTCTTTAATGAAAGCAGCAGGTCAATGTATATGCTTTTTATAAGAGGTTATTTAAGTCTAAAAGTATATAAACTTCATTTATTTTCTCTTTAATTTTATTATCTCTTAAATTTTTTTTTTTGCATGGCATTTTATTCTTTCTTCTCACCGGATGATCATTGGAAGTTTCATTTATCTGAATGAGACATGAAAAGATTCACGTCACCCTCACACAGTTGAGCGATGTGTCAAACTTATATCAGAAGCAGTGGGTGCAGGGCCCAACTAGCCCCGCACCCACTGAGCTACCTGTGTGTAGATCAGAAACTGTTAAAAGATTATTTAATCTAGAAAAATTTATTTTCTATATTTACAAGCTTACAACAGAGAAGAAATAATAATAAATTATAGTTTCCCATTCTCAAAAATTAATTCTAATTTAAATTAATTCTAAGTTAATTAATATAATAGATTTCAACATAGAAAATAATGTGTTGTATATTTAATCATTTGGAATATTTCCATTATAAATTCATGATCTGATATCCTAGTTTTTTGTCTCGCTCATCAAACAATAAAAAACTTTTATATTTACTGAGGAGGTTGAAAGAGTAATTTTTAAAAGAAAAGTTATTTGCATCAGAAATTAATTTTAGCAATAAAAATTACTTTAGTGTTATTTACTGAACTAATAAAATAATTTTAAACCTGTTATGACTGTAGGAAATTTGGTTTTGTTTTGAAGCAACTTTCAATTTGGAAGTTAAATTAAAAATGTGTTAAAGGGAGAGGTATTATTCATGATACAAACTTGTGACTTAGTTTTCAGGGGACATATATTGTATACTAGCCGCCTTCAGAGACCAGCTTGATCGCCAGAAATAAAATTTCAACTGAATCTCTTATGCATAATTTTATATTCATGGTTCCCTTAACAAAGTAGTTTTAAAATTCAAATTGCTATAGACATTTAACATGTGTCCTTTTTGTAGCCTTGCTCTTGTTCTGTTTGTTGTCTACATTAATGTAGACTACGCATTTGATTTCAACATTAAATTGACGCGGTACATTTTACGTCCAGCAGCATGCTAATTGGCTTAAAACACACTGATAAAAAGAATTAAAACTTAGCAAAGATAATCTTTCAGTTTACTGGATTATTTCATTATATTCTTACCATCTTGAGGACTTCATTTACAGATTTCACTGAAAAATTGATCAAATAAAAGAAGAAAGTAAAATCCAAAGGACGTTTTCTAAGCTTTAAACAATGGAAGAGAAACATGCAATTAAATATTTGTTTAAACAATGAAAACGGTTTGAAATGTGTTGAAACAATGAAAAGTATTGTTGTAAATTATGCCAAAAAAAATATTTTTAAAAGGTTATTAAAATTGGAGAAAGAATCTTACGGCAACTTAATTAATATCATTGAAAAGATAATTGTTTGCGCTTTCAGATGGTGTAAAAATGATTTTTGTGCTGTAATATTTTCGAATGTTATTAAGAAAAAACGCCAAAATTTCGCGTATTTTTTAAATTTATTGAAATTCTTATTAAAATTTTTAAAAAACGGATCTGAGCTGCACATGCCCACCCTCCAAAGAATGTTCGTGCCAAATTTTGGTAGCTCTGAGTCCAGCAATCTGCCCTATAGAACCTAAACACACAGACACGCACACATTCTCCTTTATTATTAGTGGAGATGGGAAGAGTATTTTAATCATGATAAATTTCATTTCTTTTGCATAGATTGTTATTATAACTTAGCTTTCTGAAACTGAAATTATTTCCTGCCAAAACTGAAAGATTATATTCTCTACTAATTCTTTTCCTTTTGCTGTTTCTTGTGAATTTATCGAGTTAAGTTTTCCGAAAAATTTTGCTTGTTCTGTGTATATATTTATTACCTCTAACTATTTACTTCTTAAATGAAGCCTAACCCTGTGGATGACTCAGATGCTAATAAAGAGGAAATGGATACCATGGATATATCTCGAGATTGTTCTCCTAGGCATTTGGGGCCTAAGTCTCCACCCTCCACTTCAGATTCATCTCCTCTACTCAATTCTTTGTTAAAAAATTCTCCCTCTGCCTCGGTTAATCTCTTTACATCTCCAGGAAAAGAAGTAAATAAATATCACTATTTTATTGTTAATTTTGTTATTATTTGAAGTTCTGATTTATTGTGTTTCGACACAAAACTGCTGAATCAATAACTATGCATAAAATTAATGTGTGATTTAGTTAGTATATTTTTCTAGTTGTCTTCTAATGTTGTGAAATTGTTCTAGTTGTAAAATTCTTTTAACTATCCCATAAAATAATAGGTCAGTTATGTTTTGCATTTGAGGTAAGTTTGTGCTTTGTGAGTAAGGTTACTTTTGAAGAGAAGAGAAATATCAAGATATTAAGTCGTTTGCAATCATGTAACTTTAGGAATTATAAAACCAGACACTTTATGGAATCAGAAATATTTTCTTTGCTACTTTTTGAAATATTTGTTCTTTTTACATGGAAATGATAGAAATATTACAGAAATTTTCATTTACCATTATCTTATTGTATTTGAAAATATGCACTTCTGGCAGTGCTGTCTCATCATTAAAGTTGTGAATAATTATGAAATTACACCTTTTAAAAATGCTAATATTTTCATCCTTTTAGATGTTTTTAACTTTGTATGACCAGACCTGTAATTTTCTCTCTGTTTAGTCATAAAATGAAAATGGTGACTTAGATACTTGAGTGACTCATGTGCAAGTATTTAAGGCTGATTAATTTATTTTATTCATCAGTTAGAGATCATTCCTATTTTATGTTATAATACATACAACACTTATTTATTAATCACTGGACTGAAAAGTGAGAATATTTAAGCGATGCCTTGTTTAGATTGATATCCATTATGATTTATTTATTCTGCTTGTTTATTTGTCTGTATGAATGCTAATTCATGTCATACTTGCCTTATCAATATATGTTAAGTTTTTTAATTTTGTCCCAAGATTTCTCCAAATGCTGCATCACCTCCTCGACCTTTTTTTAACCCTACCAGTGCATTAGCTACTGCAGCTGCCCAACAATTAGTTGTTGCAACTTCTGCTACTTCGAATCAACAGATTTTTCAACAACTTGAATTACCCAAGAATCATCAGACAAACTTACAATTCATCAAAGCAGCTTCAGCATGTTCGGCTGGTAAATCTGTTAATTTGGATATATTTTAATACTGTTTTAATAAGATGTGACATTGATATTTCTGTAATATATTTATCCTATAGTTTCACCTGTGAGAAGCATTTATCTAAATTTGACTGTGTTCTAAAATAGTCTTTGCTGTTTTGACTCATGTTTTTTTCTGTTGAATTTCTATTTTTCTGTTGAATTTCTATTTGACTTCTTATTTTCTCACATGCTTCTAAAATTTATTATATTATTTAAGATGTCATGAATTTCAATCAATTTTCACAATTTTTTCTACAGACCTTAACACCATTAGTGCTGGGCTGATGTTATGCCAAATCTAGAATTTGAATGTAAGAAGGTCTGCTTTCTCCGAATATTGCTGATACCAAGGTTTTTTATTGTTTTCAAAGCTTGTGTTTGCATGCAAAAGGAAATCACCGTAAAGCAATGTTCGATCGTTTTAAAACTTTGCATGAAATTGGTGCTTTAAATATCCTCATGCAAATAAATAACTGGAAGCATCATTTAAGGATTGCAATTTATCGTTTGGTTTTCTTTTATTTCTTCTTATAAATCCGTGTTTTGGAGAAAAATTTCCATTTTTATATATAGAGATGCATTATTTTACATGAACTCTTGTACTAAATTTCAAAGTTTTACATTATGAATATGCTTTTATATTGAGTTCCTCGTAATATTTAAGAATACAGGAAGCAAAGCATACAGGGGTGTATATATATATATATTAGGGTGGGTCAGAAAAAAAAAATCGATTTTTCGAGTATTGAATTCAAATAGGGCGCAAAAGTTGTGTATTACCATACTAATCAACAGAAAAATATTTAAAAAATAATATTTTTAATCTTAAAATCCGGCAAATAGTCTAAAGATTGGAAAAAAATGATAGAAAAGAACGGTATTTAAAAAATCGTCGAAAAGGGTCGACTTTTTGAGTATCGAATTCTAATAGGGCGCAAAAGTTGTGTATTACCATGCTAATCAAAGGAAAAATATGGAAAAAAATTTTACTTTTAATCTTCAGTTCGCGAAAAAAGCGTAAAATTTGGAAAAAATGACAAAAAACAACATTTAACTCTCTAAAATTTTACAGGCTACAGATTTTGTTTCTAATAGCTCTAAGTACTTCATTTTAGTTGCCTGAAGAGAAAAAATTATACAAAAACTATGCACTTCATTTTAGTTCACAAAAGTAAATTTTAGAGTTTAGGAAAAGGGTTTACAGATTAACAAATAAATTCATTGTGGTATTGGTTTTTAAGTTATAAACCAATCTTTTGTTTATACCGTATTTGACAGCGGATATCTTTTAATAAAGCAAACCAACAGAGAATGCCTTCATAATGTAGTTAACAACATTTGACTTTGCTTGTAGCTTATTTAGGAAATGAACAAGCGTAAGACCCGATTGCACATGTCTGCCATCAGGAGTGATTGAGTCCAGGATCTCTTACGGCCAGATCTGGAGCATATAGTCCTGTCTGGATTGCTCGAAATATCAAAAGGTACTGTTGATTTTACTGAGATCAATTTATTATATTGATTTCATTTAACTCAATTGCCTTGAAATTTATAATGTACAATTTCTAGAAAATTATTCAGTTGTTTGCCTATTTTTCCCAGAAAATGATGCAGGTCCGTCTCTCTATCCAAATATTGAAATATGTTTGAATAGTACCTCTTTGAAGGGAAGTAAGCATATGAACCACTGTCGGGCAGTGCAGCTTTCCATAGAGCTACAGTCCCCTGAAATTATTTTAAGATTGTATTTTTGTTTTTATTCTAATTGGCTTTTTCCACTTTGAGAATTCAGTGATCACGAAAATGGCAAAAAAGTATAGAAAATGTAAAGGAAGACTGAAAATCAGTCAGAATTAAGAAAGAGACAGACCAGAGCTCAGAAAGTTTTGCCCTCCTCAGGATCTGAAATTAACGCAATGATCAATGACGAAGCGGGAAAATCAACCCTTTCTCTGCTTAAATTGCATTCATTTGAGCTGCATTTTCCCAGCTCACGATTAGGCTTGACTTTCTCATTTGGCTTTTTTCGCTTTTTCTCAGTGGTTAAGTAGTTTTTTTTAATCAATTCTGAAGGCATTGTAATTTTTTGCTCTTTATGTTTTCGGGTGCTAATTACAGATCTGAAGTTTTCACCAAACCTTTTTATGCAATTTTAGTTATAGCCAAAAACAAGAAAAAATTTTCCAGCTTTTTGCTTATAACTCGAAATCTATAAATTTTTAGTATATCATCATTATATTCAAAATAATCAGCACAAAATTAACTACACAGGTCTATACAACTGTTGCAGTACTGCTTGTTTCTGAGCTATGAGCCATCACTACAGCAAGCTGAATTTTAAGTTTTTATATTACGATAACACCATTTTTTCCATCCTGTGTTTGTTGCTGTACCTTTAAAACCAATGGATTCCAGTTCATTAATGTCAACATCATTATCTTCAGGTAATTAGAATGCACTTGGCTATATCACTACCAGTTCAACTTGCTGGTGTGGTCGGCACCGTCATTTGCTGGGAAAATAGGCAAACAACTGTAATTGTGAGAAATTGCCCATTATAAATTTCAAAGCAATTGAGTTAAATGAAATCAATATAAATAAACTGATCTTAGTAAAGATCACAGTACCTTCTGGATATTTCAAAGCAACCAGACAAGATATTGCTCCAGATCTGGCCTAAGAGATCCTAGACCTCTAGTCACTCCCGATGCTGACATGTACAATCCCGGTCTTGCGCTTCATTTCCCAAAGAAGCCCCGCACTCCCTTGCTTGTTAACTACATTATGAAGACTTATGCTCTGTCTGGTTTTGATTAAAAGATATCCGTCTGTCAAAATACTTAAACATAGAAAGATTGTATTTTATAATTTAAAATACCAATACCACAATGAATTTATTTGTTAATCTGAAAACCCTCCATTTTTCACCTAAACTCTAAAATTTGGGCTTGTAGAACTAAAATGAATGCATAGTTTTTAAGTATAATTTTTCTGTCTTCAGGCAACTAAAATGAAGTCTTAGCGCTATTAGAAACAAAAATCTGTAGCCTGTAAAATTTTAGCGTGGGAGTTAAATTTGTTTTGTCATTTTTTAAATTTTTCCTTTTTTGAACTGAAGATAAAGTAAATTTTTTTTTTCCATATTGCCAGCTGATTAGCATGGTAATACACAACTTTTGCGCCCTATTAGAATTCGATACTCGAAAAATCTACTTTTTCGACGATTTTTTAAATATTGTTGTTTTTCATCATTTTTTTTCAAATTTTAGGCTTTTGCGTGATTTTAAGATTAAAAATATATTTTTAAAAATATTTTTCTGTTGTTTAGCATGGTAATATACAACTTTTGCGCCCTATTTGAATTCGATACTCGAAAAATCGATTTTTTCGACCCACCCTAAGACATACAATTGACTAGAAACAATATGTTTTTAATGCTTTTCTCTATAGACAAAAAAGAGTGTTGTTTATCATGAATCTAACTTGAAGTTGCACTGCTTTTCTCTAATGCGCACATGCTTTTTTTAACCTGTCTAGCTACATTTGGGTCAAGATCCTTCTTATAACTGTGTTTAAATTTCTATTTTATATATTTAATTTTTTTCAAGAGTGAATATCTTGATTTCACTCTTTTTACATTAAGTAATTTTTACTTTCTTGTATATGAAATGTACAAAGAGAAAGTACAGTCAAACCCCGGTATAATGAACTCGTTATACCCTCCATTATAACGAACTTTTCAAATCGTTTCGATTGAACTTCTATGTAACTAATGTATTTTCAAATGCTTGTATTGTGCACATTCTCACCCTCCAAAGTAAGTTTTTGCCGAATTTCGTTGCTTTAGGTCCAGCGGTTTGACCTGTAGAGAACCAATACACACACACATTCTCCTTTATTATTATTAGAGGTATGAAGATATGCATTTATAGGTTTAAAATTTGTTAATAATTATTTTCACTTGTTTCGGGTAATATTTTTTGTTACGAGATTTATATAATAGTCTGCAGATTTTTTCCAATATCAGTGCGGTACATTTCATTTCCTAAGAGATTTATGTTCATAATTCTTCATTTTCTATTATTGCTTCATTCAGTCAGACAATTCTTACTGCACCAACATTATACAAATATCTAAATCTTCCAAATAATTAATTATTATGATCAAATTCGCTAATTAATACTTAATTACCTCTAAATAAATATAAAATTAATTATTATCTGTTATTTTGAAGTTACCTAAATTAGAAAAAAATTTGTTTGTCCCCCCCATCTGAAAATTTCTGGCGCCGCCTCTGTATTAACAGCAACCAAGCTGTGCTGGTCATTTTCAATCCATCACCCAGTGTGACGATTGGTGGGTCAACAAAGGATATCACTTAATTTCCTTCCTTTGTTCACCAGAGGGAATGCATATCTGTTTCCCTTGTGTCTGACAAAACTGCTAAGAGATAAGGTACATATGTCACAACACATTCTTTTGCTTTCTTTAGTTTCATTTCCTGAATATCGTTTGAATTGTTGACATCCTGTAGATTTAAAATGAGTAGTGTTAGTAAACAGAAAGTTTTTTCCCATCAAAGATGAAGTGAAAATTATTAAGAGAATGAATAGAAAATGGTGAGAGTCAATCTGCTGTTTTCAGAGAATTTTCTCTTTCTAAATCTATAGTTGGGACCATTTGGAAAAATTGTAGTATGGTAATCTCAGCCTACGAGAAAAATCTGAATGGTATCAACAATTTGTGAAATGTACGTACAATTAATTTCACTCTTTAATTTATTAAAAACAAATATTTGTTTTAATTTATTTTAGTCCATAAATAATTGTAACTCAGTGTAATTAATTTTTCAACACAAAGACGTGTTTAAGGATTATAACAAATTTTGTGCAGACAATATTTGAAAAATAGGATATAGCGAACTTCTGGATCAGTCTGTTGAGAGTTCGTTACAATGGAGTTTGACTGTATTGTAATCATCAAAACATTTTACCTTGAGATTGCGCTGAATTTCCACATTTTAAACCTGCCTGAGCCCAAAGAAAGCATTTTTGGATTTATGTCAGTCTGTCTGTGAACACAACAAGATAAACGGATGAAATTTGGTATGTAGTCTTTACTCTAAAATTGCTGGATTGGATGAAATACATCTACAGAAAGTTTGCCTGTCTTTTTGTCCATTCCAACATGAACTCAATAACTCTAAAATGCAAAGAGTTAGATAGACGATATTTAGCATATGTTTTATCTTCAGATTTGTAGATCCGTCAATGGGTTGACTGTGTGCCAAGTTTGTATATTTGTACATACTCTAATGCAACAACTTAGATAAATGAAATTTGGTATGTGGTGTTGTCACCAAAATTGTAAATCTGTATCAAATTTTGGGTCAAACGAAAAACATTCAAAATGCATACTTGGTTTTTTTCATTACCATGTTGTGTTACTGTACGAGTTAGTCAAAATGAGCATTGCTCAAGCACATTATTTTTGTCCAGTTGAACTTGGTGTTTATTATTGCCCTAATGAGTTTTTCTTTCTTTATATTTTAAAAATAAATGATACTTTATAAGTTGTGAAGAATTTTCAATAGTGGTGAAGTCTAAAGCAAATGATGATTTATACTATACTCCAACTTTATCTAAACTTTCAGCTCCAACTTTATCTAAACTTCTGGAAATGCCTCCAAGTACTCCAGGAAAGTTGCCTCCATTGCCTATTGTAGATTCTCCTGTTTCATCTACTTCATCCCTCAGTATCCAAACGGACAAAGATTCAGAGCAGTCTATTCCTAAGTTTTGTTCAGAAGCAGCTTCTAAAATAGACTATCTTCCAAAAGAGTCTTGTTTCCCTACAAATACTTCTATGTTACAGAAAAGTTTGACCTGTTATTCGCTTGCAGACAAAAAGAATATATTAACTAATACAGAAGCTTCCAAAGAAACACTAAGCAGTGAAAAAATTCTCAGCAAAAAAAGAAGGGATATTGTTGATGCTTCTCAAGAAAGTATTGACATACTTGAAGCAGTCTGTGAAAGCATAAATCAAGCCTTCGAAGAAAAAGAGAGACAGAAAAAAAATCTAGATCAAAATAAGGAGCTGGAAACTAATGGTAAATTACAATTTTATTTGTATTTGATTTAAAGTAGTGCATTTAATCATCTTAAAAGAAGAATTTTCTTCTAGACATTGTACTAATTAAATTTTACTTTGAAATCTAACAGTTTCAGTAGCTTTGAAATCGTTACTTTTGCATGTATTTAATTTCGTATCCCACATAGCATCATCCCGAATTCTTCAAAACTATATATCCTTGATTGATTATACAGAAACTTTGAAACAAATTGAAAAGTGCAAGTTATAGTGCTTTATCATCATAGATGGATCATCCATTGGAGCTGCACTGCAGCACCCCTTACATCCTGTAACTGCAGTTAAGATGTAAAAGCCTATTGTTACTCTTTGAGACATCACTGTCAGTGAAAATTAAAAGTACTGACTGCAGGTGACACAACATTAAATTGATTGATTCTTTTCTCAAAATCGCTTAGTGCAATGTCAAAAAGTCACTTAAATAAAGGAAAATTATGTGTCTAGAACTGCAGATCTCTCCAGCCCATCTTTAATGAAAAAGGAAATCACAGTTTGGTACTCGTTTTGTGTCTGTCCATCCCACTGTATCTTTACAACTTTTTTTGGTGTTCTTTATTTGTTTATTTATCATTTTACTTTAATATTCATGTGTAGGAAACACTTCCAGCTTAGTCTGTGTTATTAAAAAGCTTTCCTTTATTTCTGTTTTTATAAATCAGTTGTTCAGATCAAGATATCTTTTTAATAATGAAGAAAAATCGCTTAAATGAGAGAAGATGGTGTTTCTAGAACTGTGGTGCCCACTTCTTTATCTTTAATAACATGGGAAATGAGAGTCAGCTTTAGGATGTAAGCAAGTATGTGGCTGCTGCCGGTGCCGTCACTAGATGGGCACTGAAACCCTCACAGAAAAAAAAAAAAAACATGTAAAAGAAGTTTATAAAAGTTCATCAAATACATTGGAGGATGCTTCAGGGAAAACAAAACTCTAAGAAAGAAAAAAATATAGAAAGCAGATGGGGTGGTTCTTTTGATTTTCAGAAATGAGACAACTTACCATGATCGATTCCTATACTTTCTGACTTTTTACCCAAAACTAAATTATTGAGTATGTATGAACAAATTTATAGTCAATAATGTAAAATCGTCCAAATTCTGTGAACTTAGGTTGTACACCAAATGTCAGCCATCATGAACAATTATCTATAATTGTTTGATATGTCACTGTGTTAGTAATGCTGATGTGGAATTGAATGAAAGATTTAGGAGCTTCATTGAAGTTTCCAACAATACGAGAATGAGATTTTCCAATATACTAGGTGATTATCAAGTCACTATACTTTTCCTGCCATAAACACATTTTATTTCACAGTATATATACCATATTATGGTAATGTACATTCAGTGTAGGTCACAAGTTGAATGTGACTACCCTGCATATCTAATCATATTCTCCAGTGCTCCACTGTAGACTGAAACGTTCTCTCCTACATACTCGGTGTGATTTCAGACTCTGTAGCTGTAATTCTATTTTGTAACTGTTCAATTCTACAGATCTTTAAAGAATGCACTTTAGACTTGCCATGCTCAGATCAGGAATGTAGCTTCATTTCTGAACTGCACATACTGCATTAAGGCAGCATTTTCCACAGCCTCTATTTAAGTCATAAAGCATAACTTGCCTAGCTGCATTGTGTTCTTCCAGCTTATGGAGAATCTGGATGTTTCTAAGCATGCTTTTTCAGCTTGTAACATAAGGTTTTCCAGTCTGTAGAATACCAAGCTCCCTACTTACACTACTGGTAGAAGCAGATGAGCTTTGTGTGATTAGTTTCTGTACATTTTGTATGGTCTCTGGTATTACAGATGGCCTCTCAGAACGTTATTTGTCTTTAACAAACGTTATAGTTGCTATCTATACGTTTGAAGTTGTTTACTAGATTTTTGATGCCCAGCCTAGTGGGGCCTGTTTTTCTGAAATTTTTTTGTGAAATCTTCCACCCTTGCTCATTCCTCATTCCAAATAAATGAGCACAAATAGTGGCTATTGTATCTCCTATTGACCGTATTCTTCAACATTATTTGCAAAAAGAATGTCACTAGTGAAGATCAAACCAAAATGTTTAGAGACTTTATAATCACTCTTGTGTTATTATAAAATTTGATGAAACTAACTTAAAACGTTGATGATGTTCAAGGCTATGGCAATGGCTCTAACATGAAAGAATTGAACATGGCGATCAAAGACACATTTTGAATATAAAACCTGAAGCATTTTATTTACCTTGTTCTTCTCATTCATTAAATTTAGTGATCAATGAAGTGGCCCATATTAACTAATAAACTATTAATTTCAGTGCTGTTAAAAATTATATATATATTTTTTAGTTCTCGGTTGCCAAAAATTTAAAAAAATCCTGTTTTTTAAAGAAATAGGAGATATCAATATTAATGAGCTTTCTGAAGAAACCAGACTAATTAAAGATATTAAACCCTTGCTACCCGATTCAAGCTCTCCAGAAGAAATACTTTTTCAAATTTATAAAAATAATCTAGAATAAATAACTATGTACTTTGACCATAAGCTTGAGAATTTTGTTAAACCGTTTTTATGACAAGTAGAGTAAGATTTTTCCAAATTAAAATGAATTAAGAATTATTTGGGAACTGTCACATCGTAAGTATGTCTTGTTTAGGTCTGCTTTCAATAATTTCAATTGAGCATGAAGTTCTGAATTCTCTAGATCTGGAGAGTGTGTGAAATTTTTATAAGAAATGTCACAATATTTTTGATTTCATTGATTTATTTCAATTTTAGGTCTCAAAGACCTTGCAGGACAAGCAGCTAGCATTTCTAAAATACAGGATATAGAAGTTAATAAATTTTGTATTGGAGAATTATCTAGTGCTATTGGAGATAATCAACTTTCTCTATTTGAAGAAGACATTAACCATACATTTACATCATCTGATAGAAAATCCAGCGAAGAATCTGTTGATTCCTGTTCGTCTACTGCATTTGAATTCACTTTGAATAAGAGTGGAGAAATTCCTTCTGAAGGTGGCAGGAAAGTAAGTTTGTTTAGAATTTTTTTTAAAAATAAGATTGGAGAAAATGAAAAATAAAAGCTCCTTGCTTTACATTTTGTATTTGGAGTTGCAAAAAAGTACTATCGTATTAAGACATTCTTCAAAAACATTTTGAAGAAAAATGTTAAAATAAAATTCTTTATTACATTGCCTACAGTTTCTAAATCGAAAGTTTCAAATATTTTTGTTTGTTTCTGAGTTTTTTGTATGATCATTTAAATGTCAGTGAGATGTAGTGTTTTTTACTTTTGTGCCTAAAAGTTAAATGTTTAATTCTGTCTATTAAGTTTGTATTTGTTAATAACAGACTGTTTTGAAATCTAAAAGATATATTCTTATTGGACTTTCTTATAAGATATCCTCAAATCACAGTTGATAAATTGTATATGGATTGTATAATGAGATTGGTATATGGACAGTCGTTTAGTTTGTCTTCCAAAATCTACTAAAAAAAAGATCTAACTAAAAAAAGATCAGTAATTACATATCATAAATCTTTTTCTCGTCACACTCTTCAATGTTTAAATTATACCCCATCCAAGTTTCTTTTTTTTTTATTAAGACATTTGCAAATCAATTGCCTGGTTTGACCAGTATCGTGAGTTCCTTTAAAATGCTGAATAGCTAATTATTATCAGTATTGTATATTAAATTCTCGATTATCCAGAAAGCTCAACTAACTGGAAAAATTAAAAAATAAGTTTTTCTAAAAATTTTACATCTACGTGCCAAAATTTAGCACGTGCGCCCGCGGCGTTCCATTCACGCGGATTCTGGAATGCAACGTCCACTCCGCACGGAGGGGCGTAGAAGGGAAAAAAAGCCATATATAGTACAATGACGTACACAGACTTGTTTTATGGGGGGTTTCAAAAGCAAAAGTGAGAACCAAAAAAAAAAGTTCCTCACCTTTCGCCGGAAAACGAGACCTAAAAACGAAATCGATAACCAAAAAAAGATAAAGGGACAGAATCGGTAAAAAAGGGGGGGGGGTACAATCTATCCCCCATTTTTCCCATCACACTCAACTATCCGGACTTTTCAGGTATCCGGAAATCGGCGTTTCCCGAGCATGCCGATTAGTTAAACATTCCGGCATGCAGGAGGGTTCCATTAACAGGGAGTTTTTAATTATTCCATTCAGTTATTCCAGAGATTCTGTTAACAGGGGGTTTCGGCATTACAGGAGGGTCCACACATTTAGCACTCCTGGCATAACAATGATATCGGAATTCACATCCTGAAACTTAAATATCATTTCTTCAAAATTATTTTACAACTATCATCTAAAAGTGGGAGTGTCAGAATGTGTTATCCGATGAAAATAAATTCAGATTAATTATTATATGTTATGTAGATAAGTAAGTATTTATCAAAAATCGATGTTTCAGGCTAGTGAAAAGAAGTTTTATAGAAGTAGAGCATCTAATAGAAAAGAAGATAGCTCTGAGAAAAATAAAGAATCTTCATCTTTATTAGAGTCGCCAAAAGAATCTATTTATGCAGAGTCAGACATTTCTGCAACTTCATTCACCAGCATTATTTCTTCTGTGGTTGAATCAACTGAGAAGAAGCAGCAGGTAAAACGATTCTGTTGCATGTTAAAGTTTTTTCTAGGATTTGCAATTATGTTATGCTATTGAGATTCAAATAAATCTAATGGTTTGTTTTTTTCCCCTTTAATATTATGTGGAATTGGCACTAGAATGTTAGTTCCTATTTTGTTTGGAATGCAGTTAATATTGCAGAACTTTTTAAAATTGTATATGTAGGTTATTAAAAATGAAAAGTATTTTAACTATTTATTTTATAAATATCCTGTCTGAGTGTGTGTAAAAGACAGTGATTGTATTAATTTAATTCAATTAATCAATTTTCAAAACCTACTTTAATTTTAAAAGATGTTAGATTTCTGTATTCAAGATTAGTTTTCACCCAAAATCTGTAAATATTTAACTTTTGTAAACTTTGTAATCAATCTACTCCTTTATACTGGGGAGTTATGAGTAAGATGTTACCAAACCAAATGATATTCTAGTTCATTTCCATGAATGAAGAAAAAATTTTACTTTTAAAACTTATGTCCAAGTTAATAAAATTTGCTTTTACTTTATTTTCTTGTGTGCAAATTCGTGTTTTGAAATTAAAATGTGATATTAGTAAATAAGTGATAAAAATTTTTCAAACTCTTAAGTGAGAATTTTATTTTCATAAACAGTGAAATAATTCCTTTTTTAAAATAATGTTGTTTCTTCTTCTATTTTTCAAATAAAGTAAATTTTTAGGCAGTGTTTTCTAGAAAAAATTGCAATTTCATTTTTGTTAGACTAACAGAAAGTAAATTTTTTTTATCAAAGAATTTATATTCATGTGTTTTTTGAGCCAATGGCATGAAAATATGCAATGATCTGACAAATATGCATTTACAGTAGGTGAATTAATTTTTACAAGTTTTTAGTAAGTTATATTTGGCATCAACAACTATTCTTTGTTTAAATTAATTATTGTTCCATTATTTCAAAATCTAAATGCACTGATGATAAAAGTTTTCCCTTTTGAAATCCTGTAACTCTGCGAATATCATTATTTAGTATTGGTCGTGTTGTGATGAAGAGCCCGGATTTACATGAAATTAGTAACTTTATAAGTTGTCGATAAAATAATCAAAATTTCAAGGGGTTAGAACTTTTGTATAAAAATTTATAATATAAAGAACTTTCTTTATAATCTCTTTGTTGAATATTATAATCGTTTATGTATTTACTAACGAAGCATTTTATTAATATTACTTAATTTGTTGTGATGAATTAAATGAAGGCTTGTAGTTAGTTCCTTTTGTATCCTTATGCATTTCTTAGTACAGCATATATGAATACTTCCACTTTTCATATTATTGTAATAGGCTGCGCCTTGTTTATTGATTTCCAATTCAAGTGTATTAAATCGGCAATAAAGACTTTTCAATAAATTTTCTCATCTGATAAGAAAATTTATTGAATTTACTTTGAATTGTGAAAATTTTCTCGTTATTTTTTACATTTTTCTATCAGGATTCAAATTCAAGTAGCCCAATTGATTCCAAATCTCCTGTATTTAAAAATGCTGGAGCTTTTGAAAGAGGTTCAATAGAAAAAATGGAAATGATTGAAGTTGAGGTACCAGTGGCTCCTCGAACCTATTCAAGAAGAGGTAATACTAATATTTTTTTCAAACATTTAAATGTGTATGTTAAATAAATGCTTGCATCAAAAATATTTCAAGGCATCCTTTTGCTGAGTGCGATGTACCGGTATAATTCTTGGCTAGTTATTTGACCTATGTGTCTATGAAAATAGGGCATATATATCTACATTATTACATTGGTGTGCAAAAATTAAGTAACATTTCAGAAACTGTTAGAAATTTGCAATTTATTCTAAAATTATGATTCGCAATCAGTTGCAGAGAATTGTGGGACATATAATCGAGTATCACACACAATTTACAGTGAAGATTTGGTCACGAGGGCAATTAGAGGGTCGACCAGAAAGTGATAACAGAAAGGGATTTTGACTCATTCCGTTTCACAGAAAGCTGATAATGGGATGAAACTTTACTCAATGGTTATGTTTGATGTGCATAATATTTGCATGCATTTTCGTAAACATAGCACAAATATTCGAGAAGATATAAAAGTTTCTTTAAAAAATCCCAAATTTTTCCGCATGTATTTTGCTTATAACATGCAGAGTTTTCATTCAAGCTATGTGAAACTTACAGAACATTCGACAATATGTTACAGAAGTATTGTATTAATATTTTAAGTAAATTCTTTGAATATTAGAGGAAATATGAGTATATGTCTATACTTATAAAAGGCAATGTTTGTGTGTGTGTCTGCGATGTCCAGACGAATCTATCGCACTTACAGTCATGAAATTTGGCACTTAGGAAGTCGTAATGGTGACTGAATGCACCTCGAAGCCGGAATTTTAAAATTTAATCTAGAAAATTTTTTATTTAATATTTTGTGTTTTGGGTGATTTTTTGCACTCATTTCTAAATAGCATGGCTGCGAATAAAGTTACACCATCGGAAAGAACAAACGATTTCCTTTCTAATGAAGTTTCTTTTGTACGTCTAACACAATTTACTGAATTTTGAGAAATTTTTGAAAAATAGTCACTTTTATGGTAATTTTTAATAAGGATTTCTTCAAAGTATCGCATTTGATGTTCTAACAACTCTATAATTTTCATTTTTTTTCAGCTTATAACTGGAACGTTTCTGTCGGATTTAAAACAAGAATAGTTAAAATATCTTTTTTCGTTTTTTTTTTAAATTAATTTTTCCCTGATCAGTTCAAACAGTTTTTTTGCTAGCAAGAGTTTCTCCGGACGATTCCAGAACGCATTGTTGCAGTTTCATTGGCTGTTGCATGACCTTCCTCGCGGCAAGTGACATCATATGCTTTCATTACAATCCGATTCCTTCCGGCAGGTGACGTTATTACATTTGCGTCATCGTCATCTCAATAATGTGTATCTTTTGTTTTCAAAACTTTTTCGTGTCATTGTGGGCATTTTTTCCCCCAGTCCTGATTACATGGGCAACGCCGTGCGCTTACTGCTAGTACTAAATAATTTTTTACTGCTCATGTGCGAGACACAACATAATTTTTCTTTCATCACTTCAAATCCAGATATATAAAGCAGCTTATATAAAAATTCAGAAAGATGTTGGCATTTCAGTGAGGTGAATTTAAATTTCTCTTTGAGAGAAACTAAGTGATAAGGCTTCTTGCACAATCTGATATTTTTGAAACTTGATTCTTCGAACAGTAACATTTGAATTTTAAGAAAGTATAATATCCTGAATGCCCATGTATATTTATAAACTAAATACATGATTTAAATTGCATTTCGTTGATAACCATACGAAGATTCATATTTCGAAAATATTAGTTTGTGCAAGAACCCTCGTTACTTAGCTTCAGGGATGCTCACTGATTGCCTCAGTATGCAGGTATTGCATACTGATACAGCCCTGATATGTAACTGCTCTATGATTGTATTACAACGATGATTACTGAGGCAGTTTTCAGTGGAGAAGGGGAATTTCCTGTTGAGAAAATAGCTTAATATTTTTAAAACTCTACTCTTCGAATAGTTATGCAGTAAAGCACCGTTTATATGTTTTTCAAGGGACTGAGAAAAAAAAACGTGTAAATTTAAAAACTTATAAACGAAATTCACAAAAGTACGAACAATTTCGTAATAACCAATAATAAAAAGTCAGAGGTAAATTAAAATATTACATGAAAATGAAATACAAGAGGTATGTAATACAGAACTTTTTATTCCTTATTTATTGTACAACTAGTACTACTATTCATATTCATTCAGCATTTACAAAATGTATTTTGTTATTTTAGGTTGTAGGGCATTTTTGGAATGCACAGAAAAAAGTTCATTGTACACAGTTAAAAGTGCCATCTTAACTTTATCATTTAAATCACTGCTAATGAGGTATTCTTGCATGGTGCCAAAGCTTGTTGAAAACTTGGCAGAGGCTTTTCAGTGCAATTATCCTCTTCTTGACTGCTAATTTCCTCATTTGCGATCATTTCATCGATTGTTAGAAGAGAATATGTTGCAAGTTCTGAATCACATTGCATAAATTCTTCAAATGCAGTAGCATCACTTAAAGTTGACCAGTTTTCTGGTGGAACAAAATGATCAGATTCAGCGTTTTCAATAGGATTGACATCCACTGGAGTTAAAAATCCGCCAAGAGCGAAGCAGTTTTTATCGTTTTCTGTAAAACATTTTGCCAAGCCATCATTATGAAATTCATAGCTTGCAAGACGTGAATTTTCATATTTTTTGAGTCTCCGTGGTCTAAACTGGCGATAGTAGTTTTCACCAAAAGTTTTCGATAATGTTGTTTTAGGGATTTTATTACTCCTAAATCCAGTGGCTGCAATTTGCAGGGAAGAGCTTGAGAGTTAACTTTTTTAGAAAGTCCGTATCAGGTGGATGAGCTGGACACTGATCAATGAATAAAATGACAAATGACAATAAAATACAATTGTATTTTTTGAACTTACAAATTCAATGTTTTACTCAATCTAGCTGTGATTATATATAATTAAGGATTCATTTTAAAGAGATCTAATTAATATGCTTTAACCAGATAATAAGAAACTAATTGCATGAAATAAATTAAATGTAAGAACTTGAAATTTTGAAACATGACCAAGAGTAGAATTTCTTTAAATAATTATTGGTTGTTATTTTAAATCTTATAACTAAAAACAAGTAGGAAATTATAAAGTCATATACTAACTAAAATGCAAACACTTTTATTCACTGAGGTGTAAATATACAGAAATCAATTTACAGTATAGAAGAACAGTTGAATTCTTATTATCCCAGCCATTTATGAAAACAAAAAGGTTTTTAAATTATGTTATGAGCACAGTTTTAAATATATTTTAATGCTTATTGAATTGTAATGAAAAATTTAAATACATACCTTTTCCTGTTCCAATAGATTTCTTTCCTTTATCTTCTTGATACGAAATCGGAGATATTTTCACACATTCTTTAATTTTCTTCTTTTTTGGCATAGTAATATGGGTGCACAGAGTTTCATGGCACTTCGTGCTCATTCATATTTATCAATCAATTGTAAATATTCCTCGTTTGACTACTGCATTTTCAAAGAGATACAAATGAAAACATAAACAACACAACGAACGATCTCAATGGCACGATAGATGTACACATTTGAGCACGCATGCGCACAGAATTTCGTTTGACAAAAAACCGACAATCCTCGGATCGCGCTCGCGGCATTCGTTGGTTCTCGCGAAAGACCGCGCAGGACAAGAGCGACTGCGAGAAATGCTTACACACTTGAGAAGAAATATGCGTGCTCCTTGTCTCGTTGCATGCGTGTTCCAAGTCTGGAAGCGGCTTAAGGAGGTAATTTTTCCGATCCATCAGCATTGGCACACAATAACACTGTCAATCGCACTTTACTCTTTTTTCCACCATGACACGTATCTGATTTGATAGCAAAAGTTTTAGATGGCAGAAGAATATAAAACAAACCTGTTTCATGTGCATTGAAAATGTCTTTTTGTTCATATCCTTTTATCAGATCTGGCAATTGGTTTTGAATCCAATCATCCACTGTTTCGCAATCAACATCTCCAGAGTCTCCACCTACAGTTTTGCCTGTTATGCCGTGTCTTAATTTAAACTTGTGAAGCCATCCTGAGGAAAATGATGCATCGCATTCCACATTCAGCTTCTTCGAAATTTTTTGTGCTTTCTCCATAAGCAAAGGACCACTGATGGGAATTTTTACACTACGACACTAGTGAACGATAAAATCTAGACACTGAAGCTGACAGGAAAAGACCCTGCTGGGCCTGGGGAGAGCACAAAAACAACCCTTATCTGTAGAAAGTGGGAGGTTCACGTTCCTCAGGGGTGCGACTTTTGTTCAACTGGGTAGGTTTTGGTCAAGATCGCGTGCCTTTTCTAAGACTGGACAATCGGCAGGTGGGAATCTGAGGTTGAAATGCGCACTTTTTCTTTTCATAAAAAAAAAAAAAAAAAAAAAAAAAAAAAAACGTATGAGTGAAATTTACGATTTCAGGAAAACGTATAAATGAAATTATTTAACGTTAATATGCATTGTTTTTGCCAGGACCATTAAAAAAACCCTTATAAGTGATAAAAACGTATAAACGGTGCTCCTCTGTATATTGAATTGTATAAAGGTTAGAAATGTGTATACCCTATACCCATGCGAAGATTCAGGCTTAAAAGATATCAATTTGTGGAAAAACCCTCATAATTTAGCTTCTCTTAGAGAGCAATTGAAATTCAGTTTGCTGCGATGCCGATATCTTTCTGAATTGTAATGTTATTCAACTTGAATTTTTATATAAGCTGCCCTATGTATCTGGCTTCGAAATAACGGAAGAAAAATTATACTATGTTGTGTACATGCACAGTTAAAAGTTATTTGCTACGAATACTCATATTTCCTGGAATATTCAGCATATTTACCATTAATTTTAATATAATGGTCTGCTAATATATTGTCACGTATTCTAAAAGTTTTGTATAATTTGGTTGAAAATTCTAAATGTTATAAGCAAGAAACATGCTGAAAAATTTGGGGATTTCGTAGATAAAGCATTTATATTTCCCTAAATATTTTCTTGCAATTTTTACAAAAATGTATGTATGTATTGTGCACAGGAAATAAAATCATTGAAGAAAGTTACAAATAATTATCAGCTTTCTGTTAAACTGGGTGAACCCAAATCAATTTCAGGTTTGTCCCCTAAATGCCCTCTTGACCGAATCTTCATTGTAAAACGCGAGTTCTTACGATTGTATGTCCCACTATTTTACGCAACTGATTGTGAACCATTGTACCCGTATTGATTCCAAATTTTTTGCATTTTATGAAGTATGCTTAACTTTCGGACATGAGTGTATCTGGCTATGTTAAAAGTGAACTTAAGGTTCATAGAATATGTGGCAAGCAAACAACTGGGGAAAATGTTTCTTGAAGCAGTGCTGAAGAATATTTCAGACAAGTGATATTTATACCTATAATTGATCATTTTATTTCCGAACTGTTAGGAAAAAGATAAATTAATCATAATATATTGTATTTACCTTTTCTCGGTTTTTCCTGACATAAAGTTTTCAAATGTACGCGATAAACGCCTACATAAACAAAAGCGTAGTTCGCTTCTGTTCATTCCCGAGAAATTGTTTTTATTAATCATTAAACACATTTCTCTTAATCTATAAACATATCAGTATTATAAATAATAAATTAAAGTTCATAATCTCGTGCTGTATTAGTTTTGTGCAAGATTAAATTATTTTTAGATGCGATCATCTAATTAACATAAGATTCCGATATTTATGTTTCCGAGTCGTGACTGCCACATTGTATGCAAATCTTTCTCACGTGATCGCCAGAAGATTGTATAAAAGCGGTTGCAAGCATTTTGTTTTGCTTTTTATCCTCTTTGCTTTCGCTCGCTGGCTGATTCACGCTACTGTTGTTCAAATGAGCATGTAAATATTTTTCTATTTTTAAAGTTGTAATAGTAACTTTGTGCTTTTATATATTTTGTTGCACTTAAAGGAATAAATGCCGTTAGCCATAAATATTGTTGATTCTGATTTTAATCAACTAAAAGTTGTTGCATTAAAAGTCATATTAGTATTCGATTAGATTTAAAGGCCACTGCGTAATTATAGAATTTCTTTGAAGTAAAAATTCAGCCAAAGTTTTGCGTAATATTTTTCTTTATTGCTTTAATGTTTCTTCCTATCTCGGACTTCTATGGGATTTTAACTCTGGAAGGTCTTATACCATCGAAGAATGCAATCCACAGCGACAATGATATTATTCCTAGAGCTTTTGAAGTACAACAGTTTTTTTAAAAATTCCGAGTTTCAATTAAAATCGGAATTCAAAAGTATGGTTAGGAAATCAGACTCAACTGCTGAAACTCTCAAAGAGTGTCTTAGCTCCTTTTTTCTGACTGTGGCAACTTTCCTTCAAATATTTGGTATTATTCCTGTGATGACAAGCACAGCAGAGGAGAGTTTTTTACATTAACCCCTTAACTATTTTTGCCCGATCTCCACTCGTGCATTGATTTATGTCATTTTTAAACTTATAAGCTGAAATTAAATCATTCATAGAAGTTATTACTCGATACAAAAATGACCAATACTCCACTAACATCACAAGTGTCCAATGGACATGTAGTTTAATGTATACGACATTGCATCCCCAATGGTCTAACCTTTGCTAGCATTCATAAAGATAGAAAAGTCAATGTTGAAGATGAGATTTAGTTATTTTGTAAGTAAAATGTGTAGAGATTGGACGCTACTAATTGACAATCTTGTGAAGACTAAACTTTTCGAGTAAAAAAATAAAATGAAATAATTTTAGTTGATCGTGTAGCATTTTTTTAAAGTTAAAAATACGAAAAATAGTTTTTCCACAATATTCTTCAAGGATTCCTAGATCTGCCTTTGTATATATTAAAAATTAAATTTTATTAATTAAAATTTTGTTATTTAAAATTTAATTAATTTGAAATTAATAATTAATTTTTAAGAGTTAAAAACAAGGAAAACATTTTTTTTCCACTTCCCACAGTGCCTCTCTTAACGGATTCCTAGATCCACTCTTGAATAGAATCAGTTTGATTGCAATTTTTCTGCATTGTTGATAGTTTCAAGGTCATAAGTAGTGGCCACTCACTCTTCAGCTCAGAAACGAGCAGTGCTGAAAAACTTTTCGCTTGGTAATGGGTTTTTCTACTTAAAGACTTTTGAACAATGTTCAAATCTGACATAATGCGACCTGCAATTAATTCAATTTTTCGCTCAGCGAAAGCAGTGAAAATACGATTTTTGGAGGTCTGCAACTTTCATCTTTTCTTTCCTCTAATAATAATTATTGATCCATCTTTATAAAAACTTTCAATTATTTTAGAGAATTATTTTCAAACTTTTTTTCGAAGAGTGATTTGTAATAAAAGAAAACGAATATCCAATAAACCAGACATGTTTCTGTCGAGGTAACATAAAGCGAAACAGCCCATAAAAGAAAGCAAGGGCGAATCTAAGAATCCGTTAAGGAAGGGGGTTACGGTGGGAAAAAATGTTTTCTGTGTTTTTAACTCTTGATTTTTAATAATTACTTAACTGAATTAATTATTAATGTCAAAATAATTAATGTTTTATTGATTAAAGTTTAATGAAATAAATTTTAATCGATTAAATTTTAATTTCTTTAATTTATTAAATATATTCAAGGGCGAATATAGGAATCCATGAAGGATACTGTGGAAAAACTATTTTTCGTTTTTTTAACTTTTACTCAAAAAGTTTCGTCCTTTTCACAAGATTGTCAATTAGTCGCGGCCAATCTTCTTAGCTTTTATAAAATATGTTAATCACAACTTCCGCATTGGTTTCTCTATCTTAATGAATGTTAGCAAGGGAGCCCACTGAGCCTTGTCTGTACCATTGATTCACGCAATTAATTCTCAGGGCGCTTTAATGTAGGAGAACTCTTCTCTGCTTTGAGAAGTCCCAAATATTTTCAAGAATTGCCACAGTCGGAAAGAAGGATCTGTCACACTCTTTAAGAGTTTCAGCAGGGTATGAGTCCTTTCAGAAGTAAAATCCCATTAAAGTCTGGGTCAAACATTAACTCAAGATCGGAAATAAAATAATCAACTTGAGGTATAAATATCACTCGCCTGAAAGATTCTTCAGCATTACTTGAAAGAGCATTTTCTCTAGTTGTTTGTTTGCCACATGTTCTAGGAACCTTGATTTCACTGTTAACATCATCAGATACACTCATGCCAAATGTTAGGCATAATTCGTAAAATGGAAAAAAATTGGAGTTAATTCGGGAGCATGGTCCACAATCAGTTGGGGAGAATCGTGGGATGTACAATCGCAGGAACTGACGTTTTACAGTGAAGAATCGGTCACATGGGCATTTACGGAACCAACCAGAGAATAATGAAAATGATTTGTGGTGACCCCCCGTTTCACAGGAAGCTTGTCTAACGATATGTCATTTGTATCAATGGTTTTGCTTTCTGGACGCAATACTTACATGAATTTTCGTAAAACTAGCACGTATATTCAGGGAGATATATAAATGATTTTTTAAAAAATCCCCCCAATTTTTCCTCACGTTTTTTGCTTATAACATTTAGAGTTTTCAACCAAATGATACGAAACTTACAGAATGCATGACAATATATTATCCGAGCATTAAATTGATAGTAAAAGTCAGTACCTTGAATATTCTAGGAAATATGAACTGCACATGTGCGAAACATAGTATAAATTTTCTTTCATAATTTCGAAGCCAGATATATTGGGTAGTTTATATAAAAATTTCAGTTGAATACCGTTACGATTCAGAAAGATATTGACATTGCAGCCTACTAAATTTCAGTTGCTCTGTAAAGCTGCTCTTTAAGAGAAACTGGGGGCATGGTGGCCTAGTCGTAAGGTCTCAGCTTCGGGGCCAGAGGGTTCCAGCTTCAAAACCCGATTCCACTGAAGTTCCGCTTTGTATGGGTCCTGTTGCACATTAAATCAAATGTAGTGGTCAAACGTCCTCCCCCTGGTGTGGAGCAGAAGTTTGGAGAGGGGCTTGCCTGATCAGGTGTCGTCCTCGTCATCTGACCACGGTTCAGAATGGCCCTGGTCGTCCCAAAATAGCCCTCTTGTAGCTTCAAAATGGGACATTAATATAACTAAACTCTAAGAGAAACTAAAAGATGAGGATTTTTCGCAAATTGATATCTTTTAAGCTTGAATGGGTATACATATTTCTAACCTTCATACAATTCAATAGAAATATTCGATGAGTAGAGTTTAAAAAATATCAAGTTATTTTCTTAATAGGAAATTTCCTTTCCCCACTGAAAATTCCCTCAGCAGTTGTCGTTGTAATACAGTCGCCGCATAATTATGTCTCAGTGCTTCGGTATGCACCACTTGCATACTGGGGCAGTTAGTGAGTGCTTCTAGAAAGCTCTGCAACAAACAACAAACCTCTTGCTCCTTGAATTACCGTTAGCCACCCAGCTATTAAAAAAAACAATAAAAAAAACGTTGATTTGTTTGCTATTCTTCCTCCTTCCGTCCCTGTAAATACACACCTGTGTCTGACCTGCTACTATATTACAGTTACTTTTCTGGAAAGTCTCGATAAGAAAAGTTAAAAAAAAAAAAAATCAATACATAGCATTCTGAACACTCTATGATTTGAGAACCGAAGCGGGGGCTTGGGCCTCCAAAGGCCTCTTGGATCAAAAGCTAAAGTCGTATGCTAAACCATGGCCAAGAGGAATGCAGCTGTGGGACCTTTAAATTCATAGGACGAAAGGGTTTCTTTTTCTCTCCTATTCATCTCTCAGCTGTGCACAATGGGTGATTTTTTATTCTTTTGAGGGCTAATCACTTTGCAGCTCTAACCCGTATATCTCTTACTTGTTGATTAATTTCCGTCTTCTTTTTCGTTTTTCATAACTTTTTTATCATTTTCATTTGTCGTCGAGCTCTGAAAGTGGAAAAATAAGCAAATAAGAATAAAAATGAAAATACAAGCTTTCAAAATAATTTCGGGGGGGGGGGGGCCGAGGGCGGCAGCCTTAATAGACGAGCCGCCATTGGCCATAAGGTAACAAATTAATATTTTTTTTCTTATTTTGAATATTAGCAGTGTTGTAATCCATATCGTATGAAAATAATAGGAATCCTGAGGAATTGTAATTGAAAATTTTAAATTGTTGCCTTATGTTTGGGATTTTTCACTTTTTAAAACTTGTAATGTTAGGACTATTTTTAAGCCTCAAATTTTTTTAAAAAAATTATTAATAAAAATTTGATGCTGCAATTGAGATAGTAAAAATCCAACTGAAAATTTTTTAAATGAGAGCAATAAAATATAGCTTTTTAAAGGAAGTGTTAATTATTTACTTTATTTTATGTTTCCTCTTTCCCCTTCATTGTCTTTTTAAATGCTCTACATGATAAGTTGTTCATAAATATGAAATTCAGAATCAATTTTTACTGAAACAGATTCTGTGTAAATTGAAAAATTTCACATAATTTTAGGGAGGATAAGATTATGCTTTTGTGCTGTTACTCCCACTAATAATAAAATGTGATTTAGTCAAACATAATTGTTATATTTTGTAAATATGTAGTGGTAAATTATCTTTCTACAAGTTGCATAAATGTGCCAGCCTCTCTTAATTGTAAGAAAGCTTCTTCTACACAATTTATTCTGATTTCCAAAGGATCAGAAATTTTTTTTAAGGATCAGAATTGGCCCTACAGTTAATAATTTGCCTTCCATCTTATCAGTATATTTCAAATCTTGTGTAATGAATTTTTTTGATAATAGCATTTTATTTATTAATAGCACATCTTTAACATTTTCCTAGCTGCTGTTTATTGCTTAACTGATTTATGTATAAAACTTTAAACAATAATTACATTAATCAAGGATTGCATACTTGTGTACCGTCATGAAGTTTTGTAGTGTGTAGTTTCTTTTCTTTTAAAATTATTATCTGGTATTTTATTTTCCAGTTTTATTGCCAATTTACATGTTCAATTTATGTAACAATTCCTTGTTAATCTGTAGTTTGACCCAGATTATATATTTTCCATTCAAAAGCATGTTCATTACTGTTCTCTGCATGAGTATCAAAATGTTATATCATGTTATTCATATTGAGTGATAGTTTCTTTAACAACTGCACTTGCCAAAGTGATTTAAAATGATGAAGTGGATATTATTATTGAATTCCTTTGTCTAATATATTCTATCAGAATTCAAAGTTGGCTTCTGATTATATTAAGAAAAGTTTGCTTCATTCACATGAAATTCACAGTTATGGAATTATCAATAACCAGATAATTTGACTGTAATCACAGTTGAACTGTCTTGTGTGGAATCAATACTATTTGGATACTAAAAAAAGCAAATGTTATATTATTCATTTATTAGCTTCCAAATAGTTTCTTGCAAAGTATTCTGAGAGATTTTATATTGTTGCCTCAAGTAGTTGTTACTGTTTTTGAATATTTTTTTTCATGGCTAACTATTAAAAAGTAAGTTGGAAAATATCCTGTGCCAAAGCTAAACAACTTAGATGCACAAATCTCTGAAATTTTTTATGTTAATGTGGTTTATCTTACGAGGCACACTGATAAAACATTTTTAACAAGCATGCATTTATCGGAGAATATTTTTTATCTCATTTTTAATGGGTATCAATGTATGAATAACTTTCAGGTACAGTTTTAGATATTTTTTCATTTATTGATTATTTTGTTTTAGTTCATGTAAAATTCAGGTTTCTTTTAGAGTTTGTAAAAAGTTTTATGCTAATTTTTAAAAGTTTGTGTGTTTACATGTTCAAATGATGAAACTAAATTTGTGCCTATCTAGAATATTTATATGCCTTTATTTTCTTTCCTGATTCCATCTGTCAAATAATAAGAAATTGGACTTTATATATATATATATATATTAAGTGTGTAAAGTATTCAAAGAAGGAAAAAATGCATTGTACAAATTTTAAAGGTTTCTGCTGTTGCTGACAATTATGTTTGAATATGAAATGTTTTTAACTACATGCATTCAAGAATTTTCTCATCAAGAATCGGGCATGTACAGTTCGAATAGTTAAAAATCCGAATCCTTTTTCTTTTTTACTATTCATGTATACTTATGAGATTATAGTATTCTTTTTGAGCCAGTTCTTCATTCAAAAATCATCATGAACAATATCTTTTCAGAAACAATTAATGTTATCAAATACTTATTGTGCATTAACATATGAATTACTAATGCATCATCTATACAGATTGATTTCTGTATGAATTACTAATATATCATCAAAACATATTGTTTTTTTTCGACACTTACTTCCCCAAAACTAGTTAAATGGAAGTATCAATAATCAATCCATTCACATTCTTATTCTCTTAATGTTATAGAATTATTGATATATTTTAAAGATTAGCATTTGTAAGGGTATGTGTTGCACTTTTTTTATATATCAGAATACAGTGGGTTGCCAAATTAATGTGGACACTTTAAAATTTTCATATTTTTTCGAATATCTCCGAAAATCTGCATAGATTTTCTTAGAATTTCGAACATGTAAATATTAGCCTTGAACTCGCATCTTACAGTGAAGATTCAGTCACAAGAGCATTTAGGGGACCGTCTACAAATTGATGAAGACAAAAATTATTTTGTCAAACTTCACTTCACAGAAAGCTGCTAATGAGTTAAAACTTTCAACAATAGTTATATTTAACGTGCATAATATTTATATGCAATTTCGTAAATTTTTCATAAATATTCGGGAAGATATAAAGGTTTTCTTAAAAAATCCCAAATTTTCCCCCATGTTTTTGCTTATAACATGCAGAGTTTTCCATTCAATTGTACAAAACTTACAGAATAGTTGACAATATGTAAAAGAAGCAGTGTATAAAAATTTGAATATTACGAGAAATATTAACATTTGTAGTAAATAATGCTTTACTGCGCATGCGCGAAATGTAGCGTAAATTTTCTTTCATAACTTCAAAGCCAGATATGTAGGGCAACTTATGTAAAAATTCCAGTCAAATATCACTAAGATTTAGAAAGATATCAGCATTGCAACTGAATTTCGGTACACTCTAAGAGAAGCTAAATGATGAGGGGTTTTTCCACAAATTGATATTTTTGAACCTTCGAACAGTAATATTAAATATTATGGAAGTACAATATTCTGAATACCCATGTATACTTATTAATTTACTACATTATTTAACATTATTATTATTTTATTACATTTTTATTACTTTATTTATTATTATACATTATTTACAGTTGGTTGCCCAATTAATATGGACATTCATAAAAATTTATGAATCTATCATTTAAACCAGTTATGATTGAGTGCAATATACTTAAAAGGCTAAATTATGAAAATATGCGACTGTTCTGATTAATTTGGCAAGAATTGCATTTCAATGATTACTATTCGAAGATTCCAGTTTCAAGAATATCAACTTGTGGAAAACCCCTCATTATTTAGCTTCTCTTAGAGTGTACCGAAATTCATCAGGTTGCAATGCTGATATCTTTCTAAATCTTCGTGATATTTGACTGGAATTTTTACATAAGTTGCCCTACATGAAGTTATGAAAGAAAATTTATGCTACATTTCGCGCATGCGCAGTAAAGGATTATTTACTACAAATGCTCATATTTCCCTTAATATTCAAATTTTAATACAATGCTTCTTTTACATATTGTCAACTATCTATAAGTTTCGTACAATGGGGAACCACAGCATTTTTTTTTTAAATTTTTTAATCGATTGAAAATGCTTCAAAATGAACAATAACATTTAAAAAAATTTCCAGGCAGTTTTTTTTAATATTTGCAATAAAAGTTCGCCTCTCAAATGACACGGAAAAAAAGATACATTTTGGCGTGAAGCTGGTCTGACGTACATGTGCCCAAACAAGGGAGAGGTCCCGTTCGCTAGCTTTAGAGATTTTGCTTTTTTTTCCATATTTTCCGACTACCGCATCAGATAAAATAATGTCGGAAAGATAAAAAGTATTGTTTTGTTCCTAAATACAACTATAACGGCACCTGATGAGTACTTTATCTATATTATATCTATTAGAATTGTATGTCACGAAACACAGTAAAAAACAGCCTTCAACTCGATATCCGTTTTGTTTTGAATATAAGTCTAAGGTAAGAGTTTAATTATCAATTTTAAAGCAAATAGTTAAATTTAATTAGTTTTTTTCCTTCTATTTGATTACGTGGAATTTATATTTTAACCCTTTGAGGGACGGTGGCACAGAGGCTGTCCCAATTTCTTTAAGATTAAAAAAAAAACTTGCTCTTTTTATTTTACTACTTATATTATTTCCAGGATATTCAAATGTTTCTTATATATATATATATTAAATTACAGTACCATTCAAAATTAATTAGAATATCTTAAATATAAGTTTAAATTGATTTTTTTATGATGAAAATCATTTTAATTTGTAGTGCAAGAAAATGATTCACAGAATTTTTTATGCAAAATAAATCATTTAGATTCAGTGAGTATATTCAAATCAAAATCAATCTTCAAAAGTCCATTTACTTATCAATTATTACAATTTTAAAAAAGTAGATAAATTTATTTCGCCACACATCTAGGGTTTATTGATTTGTACATGGTAGTCCTTAAATTCCTGGATTAGTCGCATTCAGTCATGTTTGAATATTATTATCAATTTATATAGGTTTCTTTTTATAAGTCATTTTTACCGGATTTTTTTATATTAATTACTATTAACTAATATCTTACAATTAATACTTGTATGAAGGAAATAATTTATATTCTTCATATCAGAGTGAAATAAAACTATATAAAATAAAATTAATTTTTCAAAGGCACATGTGTATTTTAAAAAAAAATGGTGTACCTGAATTTATTTTGAGTGGAACTTCTGAAATAAGTTTATTCCTGGGGTTTTTTTTGTTGTTGTTTGTTTTGATGAGGGGTTTTTTGTAGACATAAAAAATTTCACAGGTCATGCAAAATCAGGTTCTTAGCTTTTCATTCTTTCATGTACGACAGAAATCACAGCGTCTCCTTGGAATGTACGAAGGCCCCTCTTCAATTTATCGCTGCCTAACGGGTAGTGTTGAAAACCTACCTGTTCTTTCTAAGGCGAAATCTATTGTGGTATAGTATAAAGCTTTGTTCCAGTTACTGAATGCTTTCAAGGGATGGTACAAACAGCTTTTCTTATGAGTTAATTTGCGAGCCAGCGTTTTGTGTCCAGTTTCTTCGCTATCATTGTAGAATCAATCCTTGGCAAATTATTCGATTTACCTTGTACAAAACCAATATCCATTATGAAATTAAACGTTGAATAGTAGAAAAGCCAAAAACTTCACTTCTAAAATGTTAGCTAGTACAAACGCCTGGAATCAAAACATAGTACAAAAGTAGCGAAAGAGAAGTATGCGAAGGAAGGCACATGTGACATCAAAATCTACTCTGCCAATGAGAGTGCATTTGGGATTCATCATCATTCCTGCTACTTCGGTGCATCTTTCGCCCTCAATATTTAAATAAATAAATTTTTATGTAAAATTTCACTTGCATATTTGAAGTTAAAATTTTTTTTTTATAAATACAGATTGCTTTTACACGTTTTAAAAAATACTGAAGTTCCCCATTGAATGGAAAACTGCATGTTATAAGCAAAAAACATGCAGAAAAATTTGCAATTTTGTAAGAAAACCCTTATATCTTCCCGAATATTTATTAAAAATTTACGAGATTGCATGTAAATATTATGTACGTCAAATATAACCATTGTTGAACTCATTATCAGCTTTCTGTGAAGCGGGGTGGGCCAAAATAATTTTCGTCTTCATCAATTTGCAGACGTTCCCCTAAATGGTCTCGTGACTGAATCGTCACCGTAAAATGTGAGTTCAAGCCTAATGTTTACATTTAATTCTAAGAAAATCTGTACAGATTTCCTGGAGATATTCGAAAAAATATAAAAATTTTAAAGTGACCACATTAATTTGGCAACCCACTGTAGTTCAATTTGAATTAGCTGAATTATAACTGTTTAAAGGTAAAAGAAGACGGGGAAGACTTGCCAAAAGTATTCCTATCAAACAAGTGGAACCTGAAGATCAGTATGAATTTACTGAGAGCACTGAAGAAAACTCTGTTGTCTATCGCCCATCAAATACATTATGCTATATGCCTAGAGTGAAAGAAGAGTTTCAGTTGGAAGATTCCAAAGGAAAAGAAACTTCGCCGATGGTAATAAAAAAAGCAATAATATGTCCTTTTCAAAAGTTACTAGAAACTATATTTTTACATTAATTGTTTATTCTCAAATATTATTTCAAAGCAGATTCCTTTTTATAAACTACAATAGGCCGCTTAATGTGATCACTTCAGGACTTTAGAATTTTGATAACATTAACTGATTGACATCAGTAACCGAATTGGGTTATTTCAACTTATATTTTTATCACATCAAGGGTAACGAAAAAAAACTGATCTCAGGGCTATCTATAATTTATTTCAAAAATAAGAATTAAAAAATTCATTAATTGTTGCTTGTTGACAATTATTCCTTAACAGCTCACTTATATATCATTTGTACTCGTATTGTTTTTTTAAATTTGTTGAACGATGCTGCATGCTGCGTTTCAAAATATTAAGTGCTTGCCTCATTTCGGCGTTGGTTGGAGTATTTTCTTCAACCCATTTGTCCCCGTCGGAATCATCAACATTTATTGCTTGATCTTGCTCATAAAAAACTTGGCAAATTTCCAAGTCTGTGAGTGTGGCAGCTGCTGGAATATCCTTGTTAATGGACATCCACTATTTATATTCTTTCTTTCGCATACTTTCAAGAGAGACAATTGGAAGTTTTTCATCTAATGTTTCACAGAAGCCTCCGTTGGAGAGGCAATTTCTGATTGTGTTAGCCAATGTCTGATTCCAGGAGGTTTCCAAGAGATGCGCCGCGCCCCCCCCGGCCAGGTGTTTCCTTACAAGTAGAGCGAGAAATTCCACAAACGTCAAACATCAGTTGTTAACGTTGGTTGGAAATGAAGGATCAGTCAATTCTCTACTTCAAAATTGATAACATTAAATGATGTAGTGATCACACTAAACGAATATTTTTGTGTACATTTGAATACGTCGGTTCGGGACCAGATGATAATATAAAGCAAATGATAACATAAACCACAATCACATTAAGCTGCGTCCACTGTACAACAGTCCATTTTTATTTGTTATATCAAAATTATCCTTTTTTATGTCGGAAGTTAATTACATTTTGTAAAATTATTTATGATATTTCGCATCTTCCTTACTTTGTATTGTGATAGTGTTTTGAAATTTTTATGACATGGAAAAATATATTTCCTTAGGAATCTGAAGGTATGACTTCAAACTCCACTTCACCATCTGCATGTAGGAAAAATGCAAAACTGTCAAGTTTAAATGAAGAACCTTCAAGTTTCCAATCATTAAATGGTAGGTATGCCTCGTGTAGTGGAAGACAAAATATAGCTCTTAAACATATTGAAAGCAGTGAAATCTTGAACAGGCTTTCTAATTGTTATTCCTTCAAATGGATTAATGAATGTGATTTATAGAGTTGCTTATATGATTCTGCATCTGGTAAAAATACTTAACGAGTTGCACCGTAAGTACGTTTTAAGGATAAAAGTACTGCAAAAAAATGTTTTGTTTTATAGAAGTACCAAAAATGTTTCCACAGACATAATTTTAAAATAAGTGCATGCAAAAATTATGACAGCAAAAAAAATTCAGCAATTAGAGATCAAAGACATCGAAATTATAGACTTATGTTACAAGGGTTTTTTCAACCGCATAGTGAATTTATTATTTTCTGTTTAGTATATCTGCTAGACTATAACTATTTATAAGACCAGTCTGATTCTTCATTTGAGTCGCAGTAGCTTGGTGGTAAGGTCTCAGCTTTGGGATAAGACCCGATTCCACCAATGATCCAAGGTAAGTAGGCATAATGCACGTTAAATCTACTGTTGTTGTCCACATATATGCCTGTTGGTGTAGCTTGGCAGTTTAGAAAGTGGGGTAATGGCTGAGTTGTTGTATTCTTTGTTTGACCACAGTTCAGAATTCCAAAATCAGCCCTTATGTTGCTTCTAAATTGGGCATAAATCTAACTAAACTAAATTAAACTGATTCTTTTTAATTTGTAGAATTTTTATCCTCCTGTTTTTGTATTATGATTATGCAATGTATTATGCTTTGACTGTGTGTTTTTGATTTCTGGATTTTGCATATTCGTCAGTATCATACTTTAGCTATCAAATATGTTTGTCAAAAAAGTTGGAACAGTGTTTCTTATGTAAGGAAGTGTTTATATATCAGGTGTGTTGCATACTTCAGAATGATTGCTCATACTTACTCCAAAATCATTTCCAATGGTAGTAATTTTCATTCTGAAATAATGCAGATGTAAATATATGAGAAACTATTAATGATTGTTATCCAGATTGATATTGTTACCCTTTATTCTCTGTCGCTATTATCTAATGATCTCACAGAGCATTTTCTCATGTTATATGTCTTAAAGATGTTTCTCAGATATCTTGCAAGTGCTATGTTTTGTCATTTACTATCAACAAAAAATGTTTCATCATTATTTATCGTGCAGCAAATTTGTTAATAGAAGTATTTACATTTTCATCTCTATCTTGACTCATATTAATAGTTTTCTTATTCTGATTTCTTTTAAATTGGATTTACATTTAATTGCTTAGATGTTTAAAGTATAAATCAAAACCAGACACTGATAGCCAAGGTTATTTGAGAATATAAGGTTAGACTCACAGAGAGCGGATACATTGATGACGTCGCATTGTGAGCACACCGCTTAGTCCCAATGATACATAATGGAATAAATATCATGTTTGAGAGCTCTTTTAGCAACAGAATGACTTTTTGTGGAAACATTGTTAAAGAGTCGCACTTTACGGAGGAATCAAAATTTGGTGTGTTTAATCGAAAATTTTAATTAATCTCAGTGATGTTTCTGATATGGTCTCTATGCTAGAAATAAGTAGATAGTTACGTCTATGGCCCCAATCTTTAATTTTTAAAGACAACTTTAGTTGAGACAGTGGATGATTTTTAAGAAACTGAAGAGTTAAGAATAATTTTCTTGCGATTATAAAATACATATTCATTAAAATATTAATGTTTTACTTACTTCATGTAATAGAAAACGAAATAAAATATCTTTGAAAAATGTCATAAAACTAATTGTAATTTGAAATAAGTAAGAACAAAAAAGAGCTTGTTATTTTTGCATAATTGCTTTCATTGCACAATTCGTAATTCAATTATATATATATATATATAATATCTCTCGAGTAAATGTAATAATCAATATTTGCTGTATTAATGTTTTAAAAAGAATAAATAATAATAAAACTTAAATATCTTTGATTATAATATTTCCACTTTGATGGCGTTCACTTAAATAGTTGCCAAAGCTCGTTTTTGTGCAATACAGGAAATAGAACTTTTTAGAATATAATGTCCCACTCTAGTTTATAGTGTTCCTCTGTAGCTGCTTAACTTTTTGATTCACCATTTTATTTGATAACAGAAATAATGTTGGAACTGCTTTTGGTTTCAGTACTATTATTATTTGCAGGGAAACCAAGCAATTCAAATTTTAAATCACGATGATAGTCGCTCTCGCTGAAGTACTGAGAGGAAATTTAAGCATTTGCATCATTAAAAAGATCTTTTCTTTTGCATTTATAAATCCAAATTTACCGAAATTTACCATCGGAATGAATGAACAACTTTCGGAAATGAATGAAAAGCTATTTTTTTGCCTTTCAAATTTCTCGAATGCGTCAATCACCCAACAACAGCAAAACCAGGCATTGCATTAGCTTTAAAACATTAGCATTATCACATTTGCTTGACAACAGTCGTTTTTAAATCTTCAGCTTACGAACCAGAGAAAAACTGAAAAAATTTTCCTTAGCAATGAAATCAAATGACCTCCTCGGCTCTGAATCACATGAAAAGTGTTTATAGTAAAACTAAATTTCCCGCCTTTTAGTCTGGAATATGAGGAGAGAAAAGAAGCAAAACAGAAACTTGGCTCCAAACTAGATATATTGATTGATTGATTAAAGGGGTTTTTATGGGATTTAAAGCTACAAAGGCTATTATCCAATCCTCCACTTTCATGGCGAACTTTTAAACAAAAATCAGTTAGTCTCTATACTATAGAAGCTGAGTATGTTGCTCTTACAGAAGCGGCAAAGGAATTTATATGGTTAAAAAACGTATTGAATAATGAAAGCTTAAATTTAAAAGTAAACGAAAATATAATGTTTTGTGATAATCAAGCCGCCATAAGTTTCTTGAATTCACCTGTCGAGAACTATAGGATGAAACATATTGACGTCCGTTACCATGTTTTGAGAAATTTAATTCATGACAATGTATTTAAAATTCAATACGTTAACACTAAATTTAATTTGGCAGATATGCTCACTAAACCTATGGTTAAGGATAAATTACTAAAGTTTTGTAGAAAAATCTTTTCTACTAAGAGAAAGGGATTTTTTTTTTGTTGTTAGTAAAAATTGATTTATCTTGTCTTCTTGCAATGCGAAGATGTAAATTTTTGTAGATTATTATCTGTTTTCATCTGGATAGCATATAATTGTATAATTGATGTTTTGTAAGGTAAAAAGGGGGCCGCTTGTTAGACATTTTGTAAAAATTTAGCAATAAATTTATTTTCGGATCCGAGGTTAATAGTGTCCCTATGTATTTTTCCAATTCCATACCATGATCTCAAATGATTCAAACTCGATCGGTGCAGGTTTAGTCATCTGCGGTTGGCAATACTTTGAATACAGAAAAAAAAAAAAAAAATGGGGTTTGATACGCAACTGCAGTGACGGCTTGTGGACGTGATTTTGTCAGTTGGAGATGAGAACGGGAGAATGATATGCGTGCACGAGATCGGGTTATGAGTTCTGGCAATGTTTTTCTTATTAGAGAAGTATTTTTTAAAACTTACTTTATTGTTTTGATTACTCCAATGAAGAGTATTATGATTTGGATTAATAATAAATCATTTTAAAGAAAACCTAATCTCGTAACTGTGTCACCTCTACGAAATTTTCACTGTCAATTCTGCTAAAAGGGTGAAACACACTCTCGTCGATAACACTTCTGATACTTCAATTTTATATGAAGGCAAGTCAGTAAGTAGGTTTCAAAAGCCAATAAAAAAAAGGGAAACCAAGATAGTTATTTGAAAAGCATGTTTATTTCTCTACATAATCGCCACTTACATTAATACATCTATCCCATCTCTTTATCAGTTTTCCAATACCTGCTGCATAAAAGTCTTTGGACAGCTGTATCAGGCACTTTCCAGATAACAATTTTAGTGTGCAGCAATCTTGCTCCGAAACAAATTTGACACGACAAGAGTGCAAGTTTGAAACAAGTTTACTCAAGCGAGTTAGTCACCATGCGTCAAACTCATTGCAAACTATAGCAAAAACAGAGTACGAAAACACAACCTCGGATTCGAACCCGTGACATCTCGTTTCCCAAACCTGTCGTCCTAACCATTCAACCAGCTAGACTCTGAGAAGAGAAGATAGATTGCGTTAATAGTCGTGCATACGATTAATTTTAAAATGTTTTCTTGATTTCATTAATTTTTTAAATTTTGTGTTGAGAATATGATTTGAAGTCAAAGAGAGCGATTTTCGCTGATAACTACGTTTTGCTAGTAGAATAAATTATGAAATTAGGGTTCAAAAGTAATTACTTTTAAAATGGGGCAAAATGTAAGTTATTATTTTTCAAAAACATTGACTGTTTTTTAGGTTTGATTTTGTTTATAAACGTTAAAATTTCAACATTAAAAAAAAAGGTGATATAGTTTTCTTTAAAGTGCGAGTTCTAGATTTATTAAAAAGATGGAAAACTTTTCAAAATTTTTTTTTATAAGAAAGTTAGTTTTTTTACAAATTATTATTGAATTAATAAAAAGAAGGATGGTCTAGGAGATGCTATTAAAAATCGGGTGTTTTTTAAAACGGAGACAAAGATTATCTGTAAGTGTGCTTATCATCTTTGCAGCAAACTTGTTTTGCAATCGTGGTGTGAAGTTCGTCATAACATCTTCACAGCAAACTTGTTTTAGAAGTGGGTTGGTTTATTATGCTTTGTTACTTTGCAGGAAGTTTGCTGCAAAGTTGCCACATCAAGTTTGTCATGACAAGCTAATATCAAGAAAAATTAAACTTGCTGCAAGTGTACATGCTGTCTGGGTTATGTACTTTACGTGCAGTGTCTGCCTCAGTAGTGAAACTCTTGCAGCACAGGTGCAATTGCAGTGGACCAAAAAGTGATATTCTCTTAGAGCTAAGTTTGGGCTATAAAGTGGGTGTTTAAGATGTTTCCACCGAAATTCTTCAGTTTTCTCCCGCGTTAATCGAGCTTTTTTTATGCCTGGCATTCTTGTAATGGAACAAGATTCATCTAGCCAATAGACCTGAAATTATCTTCGTATTGCATCTCGAAGCTTCGACAGAATGTTACAGTAGGAGGTAGTAGTCGCAATTTCATCCCATTTTAGAAAATGAGCTAGGAAATGAAAATGACGAAATTTAGAATCCAAAAACACTGTCAGCATTCGTTTTCTAAGAGTACATTCCTTGAATGAAGTCACCATTTTGAAATGCAGCTGCGCATGTGTACAACTGTTATCACATAAATTCGAAATGAGCATCATGAGTTGCCACCTGTTGATGTATTTGGAAACAATTTAATACTAATGCAACTGGCATTACAGCGAGATATTGAAGATCGTCATTTCCTGAGAACAATATTGTGAACAGATGAGTCACTTTTCACTCAGGATGGCTTGTTAAATGTGCACCATTGACATCAATACACTCAGCACAATATATTTGTCACATGAAACTCATCGTTCCATACGCAATTCAGTTTATATGTATGGCTTGGAGTGTTTGGTGATTGCTTAAGAGGTGTACATATGTTATAGTGTCATTTCACAATAGTACATATTTGGAGTGTCTGGAACATCATCTGCCAGGATCACTCAATGCCATTTATGCACCCCAAAGAGCAGGAATTATTTTCCAACACTATTTGGCCCTGCACATTCTTCGAATCCCGTTCAGGACTTCATCTGAGCAATATCCACGATGGATTGGTTGTACTTGGCCTATTTGTTGGCCACCAGATCTGATTGCATTGGACTTTTTTATTTGGGGTTTCCTGAAGCAAGAAATTTACTGCACAGATGTTGCTAGCTTGCATGACTTGAGCAGCCAGCTCGATGAGACAGTAGTAAAACTGAAGGATGAGCTTTCGTTCCTTAAAGTGTATCACTCCTGGCATGTATCAGATGTGGTAGCGACCAATTTCAGCAGATTCTGTAATTTTCGCACATCCTTCCAAATACAACGCGCTTTCATCAAAGACGAGAGATACGTCACTCTTAGTTTTTTTTTCTCCCATATTCCTTTCTGAAAAGCATGGGAAACATCACACTTCTTCGTTTCCACTGTCTTTGTAAATTTACAGAAATGCTATTTCTCTTATTTGGCCTTAAAACTTTCGTTCTTGCTCCTGACAGAACAGCAGACTGAAGGTGGACTGGACATTGAAATCAGGGTTGACCATGGCACCTTAGGAGTCTTCTTTTTCAACAAACGCCGATTTCAGTGATGAATTGCAAACAAAATGCCGAATTTCTCCTGAACTAGAACACCAAATTGGTTTATTGTAGACCAGTGGCGAATCCGGGGGGGGGGGGCTATCGGGCTACAGCTCCCCCAGACCCAAGCCAGAATTCTTGATTTTATTTAAAATAATTACAACTGTCTTTTCTTAATTTCCCTCTTTAAAAATAAAAAAGTTTCAATATTGCTTTCTGGCTATACAGGCTCGAAAATTTTCCTACTTTTGTAATCATTCCCCTTGTATTTGTAGTTTTGACGCGGTCGAAGACATTTTTTGGCTAGTTATTTCATTGTAATTTTTATTAAATTATCGAAAGTATTGAATTGTTCTTTATAATTCTTATTGTCAGGTGAGTAAAGTCTATTATAAAGTTAAACAGTTTTGGTTTACTTTAGCCTTGAGGTTTGACATTCGTCATGACAATACAAAATTTTTATGCCTTACCCCCCAGACCCGAATCCCAGATTCGCCACTGTTGTAGACTCATTCAAAAACTGGTGGTGTGGGCAAGTTTTTGGTAAATTTGACTGATTGTAGCTAGAAGTTGCTGCTTACAGAGTTTGAAGACGATTCGAATTTGCACCTAATCAATGTTTCAGTGCTTGTAGCTCACCACCAGATCCAGATTTCCTGATGAAAATGATGTCACCTTATTGGATATTTTCTGCTCTTTTCAAATATATGTGTATAAATATATTTTGCATGTAGGTGTTTTAGAAAACTCAAAAATTTGTGTTTTTCAAACTTGGTGCATTTTCCTTCGTTCCACCATAACTTTAAATGATTACCGATAGGACATGGTTGCTGTGGTGTTTTATCCTCCACATAGGCTCTTCTATCATCCTCTTTTGTTTGGCAAATTAGATCGAACCCGCCTTGTATATTTGTTTCAAATTAAATTGAAGTGTTATCAGTGAAGTGAAATTAGTATTGTATTTTATTTATCCTTAGTTAAAAGTTTAGATGCCTTATTAAAGGATAACTTTATTAATTTATATTTTCTTTGCAATGACAATACAGTGAAACCTCACATAACTTGTGATTCGCATAACGAGCAAAATAAATTGTAAAAAAAAAAAGGACTTGCTTAACGAGCGCCGTTTCCCATAACGAGGAGAGGGGAATTCCCGGATTTTGCGCCTGCTACTGCCATATATACGGAGCTTTTATTTTACTTTAATTCCTATCAAACTAGGTGTCTAGTACTTGTGCGTGCACTTTTAACTGTAACCTGTTTTAACTGTTAATTGAATGAGATGTTTTGTTTTGTTTTATAGTAATAAACGTTTTGAATGGAACGAATGACTTTGGTTATTTTCATTTTTTGATTTCAGTAATATTTAAGGCCATGGTTTTTAAAAATTACTTTTCTGCCATGCATTTACAGTTGTTGATACACTACGTAGCAAATGATGTGACGTATTTGAGTGATGTAACGATTTGACTGACGCATTTGAGTACTTATTTCTTTTATAAGGATAACAGAACAGGTACATCAGTCCGTGTTTAGCACTCATTCTGCTTTTCATTTCTGAAAATACTATCCGCATTCCATGCTGGTTGATTTTGCATCAAAGTTAAGATGAAAATGATTCAGGCTTCTTAACGATTTTATAAATAATTTTCTTTGAATAAACGTTATATATAAAATTTTTTGAATATTTTTTTCGGCATGGAAGGCATAATCGTATTTCACATTGATTTCTATGGGAAAAATTGTTTCACATAACGAGTAAGCTTCTGGAACGAATTATGCTCGGTTTCACTCTGTATGAAAAATAAATTTTCAGATTTAGTCAAACACCAAAACTTAGTAATGAACAAAGCATGTAACACCTTTCTTTCACGCTTTGTTGTCAAAATTTGATCTAAAATTGTGATTTTCTAAATACGAAAATTTCGTGTGGTTGTTAGAATTCTCTGAGCCTCTTTGGAGGCTGCTGATAATATAACAGACTTTTAACCATATCTACCCTGAAGTTTAAGCTATATATATATGACAATTTCGTGAATTGTTTTCGACTTTTTTTAAAATTTTTTATCTGCTTTATATTTGTATCTTATGTTCGTTTGCATCTGTGTACATTATATTAAAGTACTATATTTGTGAGCCCTTTGCATAGTTATGTGTTCTATATTATTTCTTCTGTCAAAAAATGTTTTAGTCCTTTGTTTAATTGTCTTTCTGTTTTTTAAAGTCCATTTACTTGTAAGCTTTAAAAACCCTCCAGGATGTTTTAAAGCAGTATCAACTTTATAATTTTTTTCCATTTTTGCTGCCCTAATGAGAATGCTTATGAAGATATCATCCTTTTCACAACAATTCCTGCATTGTCATATAAAAGTATCTCAGATGGAATTATTTATGCTTTACTGGCTTTTTTACCCTAGGAAATGTATTATCTATTCGCCTTTCATCGTTTTACTTTTTATAGTCAACATTTTGAATGCTCAAATTTGGAATCTATCAGTTAAATGTGAATTGTTTTTTAAATGTATGATTCCGCTGTGAGCTTCTTTGTAAATAAATGGAGTTGTACACTCTGCATAATTTCGTTTCGGTTTGATGTTCATTTTCTCACTATGTCAAAATCCTAGTATTGGCTGCGTCAGCATATCACCTTATAAAGAAATTGATGTTCTCCTTGTCGGGCATAATATTTATTGGAAACATATTTCACATTGACAGTTTCTTCAGTTATTAGCAGTATGATTGCATGAAATTAGGGAAGCCACCAAAAAGGCTATTTTTAAGAACTTTCTGTGACTTTTGATGACATTATCTATTTGCATATCTTTATTATTATAAGCAGCTGAGTCTTTCTTTTGATATTTGGTGTTAATAAGAGGTTTTTTCATAATATTCTCATTTAATAATAAATTTCTCAATAATTTCATAAATTTATACCTAAAATCTCTATAATACAGGGTGACCGAATCAAATATCCCTAATTTGGAGAGGTCGCTATAGGTAACAGAAAGTTAAAAAGCATAAGAAAAATGTAAAATTAGATAACAGTACTCACAAAGTTTTAATTAAAAAATAAGTGCACTTCCATGTGGGCTCCCTTGATAGCCCTGAGGATATCCAGCCGGTAGTCCAGTTCCAGCCATGTCTGCTGTAGCATTTCTGTAGTCACAGTAGCAGTAGCAGTGATTATTGAGGCATGAAGGTCTTCAACATCACGGATCTCCCTTGTGTAGCTTTTGTCTTTGATGTAGCCCCAAAAGAAAAAATCCAGTGGAGTGACATCTGGAGATCCTGGTCGTTAGGCAATTGGGCCACTGCGTCCTATCCATCAGTAGGGAAAGTTGTAATCCAAAAATGCTCGAACACCCGTGTCCCAGTGAGGAGGGGCCCCATCTTATTGGAAGATATCAGTGGGTTGTAAATGCTGCATTTGGGGTATTGCGTAAATATGCAGCTTGTCCAGGTAAATGTTTGCCGTCACAGAGGCCTCAGCAAAGAAAAATGGTCCTATGATTGTATCGTGAAAGAGGACACCACACATTGATTTTTGAACTGTTTCTTTCCATTTCCTGTACTGCATGGTGATTTTCTGAGCCCCAAATTCTGCAGTTGTGCTTATTCACTTTGTTGCTCAGATGAAATATTGCTTCATCTGAAAAAATGATGCGGTTTAGAAAATCGTATTCATTTTCGATGCGAGATAACATCTCCACAGCAAATGCAACACGCTGCGGCCCATCATTTGGTTGCAGTTTCTGCACAATCTGCATTTTGTACGCATACTGCCTCAGTTTTCATATATATGCGAAAAATAAAAATTGTCGCCAAAATCTAAGAATTCAGTAGCCAATTTTGCCTAATATCGCCAATGTATTGCTAATAGATTTTTTTAATCGACTGTTCAATTCAGGGACATTTGATTCGGCATAATTTGTGAAAGTAAGATGAGAAAGGATTAATTCACATTTATAATTTGTTCACAGCTACAAGAGCTCTTTTCGGGTCTGATGAGAGAATATCTGATTCATTGACTTCAGATGAAGCATCTAATCATTTTCTAAATGAAGATAAATTTAAAAAATGGGAAGAAACTTGTGGAGAAAATGATGATGATGCTTCAAAGGTAATTCTGAAATTTTTTGATTATTTTGATTTGGAATTAAAAATGCAAAAGAATTCGCTTGTTTTCTGTTCATCTGTGTGTCTTGCTAATAATCAAAAAGTGTGCTGATAAAAATATTTTTTAATGGTTTTGTAAAGAATAAAAAAACTGCATTTCATAAAAAAAAATTTAATAACCAAACATTAAAACTGTTGCATATACATGTGGGGAAATTGTTTCTATTCATTTCTATTTTTGTTTGGTCAAGTAATCAGTTTTCTAGATCTTATTCACTCTAAAACTAATTAAAAATTTGACAGTGGTTTTATTTTGTGTTTCTTGCATGCATTTATGAAAACAATTATACAGTACAAATGAATTACATACATTTGTAAAACTTAAGGTAGTAAAAAAGTATTAGAACTATACTGCCCTCATAAGCTTAAAAGGCTTGTTTGATTTTATTTTTAATTTCCAGATTTTTCCTACTTGGTAATGTTTGTCAGCTGCCCGACATTATTCCTAAGCAAAAAGGCTGTATCTTATTAAGAAATAGTAGAAAATCACTAAAGAAAAAAATGTAATATTTGTGAGCTGCTCACAAAAATTACGAAATAGGAAAAATCTGAAAATTGAGATACGCCTTTTAATCTTAGGAGGGATGTATACTATAAAACTATAAAGTATTATAAAGCTATAAAGTATTTATTATTATATTTCAGTACTTAAAAGAAAAGAAATGCCCCCCCCCCCAGGAATTTATACAAAAGCTGATATTGTCTTCAAAAAGGGTATCGTTAGAATTTATTCATACGAATCTGATTAATGAGCTCAGTGAATTGCTTAATCAAATCCATTAACATGGCTAATTAGGTGCTGATTTTTTCCCCCTGCTTTATGTCTTTTCTTTTTTTGGAATCGATTTCTGATCATGAAATTAGCCTACATTTATTCTTCATAGATCAGAGCCGAATGTGGTCCAGATCCCGGATTTTTTACTTTCTAAAGTCCGGAACTTCTGGATTTGTGAAATGCAGATTCATTATCCATCTGAAATTTTGTTTTACAATAAATATATTGTTCTCAGAAATTAAGAATATGGATGATATTGTGAGAGGTCTTGAAACATCCTTGAACTCTGATAATGTATTCCTGACTCCTGATTCTCTTTAGTGTGTGAAATGATATTTATTCTCATTAAGCAAAACTATATGGTAAGTTTCTGTATCAGAAAATCCCTCTCGAGACCCTATTGGTAAAAATTTTAGGGATAATTTATTGAATAGCTGGACAGCTTAGAAATTCTTTATATTCCATGAATCGTTCGCACCTTGTTAGCACAAGGATATCAAACTCTCTGCCAACAACAAGCATCATTGTGGTCCAGCAAACTAGAAGTAAGAAACAAAATTTATAATAAAAATTTCATAACTTAATTTTTAAAATTCCTAATTATACTTAATTATTAACCACAGCATTCGTCAGAATTTTTATCGATATAATCGAGATCCAGTTGTGTTCAGATTCGAAGGTAAAATTCAGTGAAGTTGGGATGCCTGAATTTTACAAACATTTGCCAGCCAGGTTTGCAAACACTCGAAAATCGGCATATGAAACTATTTCCCTGTATATTGGTGTTATCGGTTTCCATTATTTTCATTTACGAAAGAAAATTGATCCGTCAGATCCAAAATTACGATATTCACTTTGAGTCAGTTTTGAAATATCACCACGGACAAAATATCTCTCAAAGTAGGAAAGATGGTAGCAGAAAAGAGATGCCCAAGTGTCAGAGAAATCAAATATTAACCCTTTGACCTCCAAAAACTAATTAGATGCGTATTGTACTTTGCATGTCACATTCACAGATTAAATTCTTTAAAAATCTACGCAATTTCATTAATTAACAACCAAAACAAGTAATAACGATCTCAATCTGTCTAAATTGTTTGAATAAAAAATTGTATCACATGCGTTTTGCATGTGAAGTATGCTTGCAACTCGATGTCCCCTTAGCAAAGCCAACTGAACACTAAAAGTTAGCTTGACCATTGAACTGTTCATTTTTTCTATGTTGTATTTTTGAACTAAACGTGCCTTTCCATAAAGATTGAAGGGTTCTTCTTTGGGAGGGGGAAGGACACATAAACTTAGACCTTGCAATATACAGTGGTAGGCAATCAGTTGCGGAAAATTGTAGGACTTAGGATTTTGGCCCACCCCATTTCACATAAAGCTGATAATGAGTTGAAACTTTCATCAATGGTTTTGTTTGATGTCCATGATGATTGCAGGCATTTTCGTAAAAACAGCATGAATATTCGTTAAGATATAAAGGTTTCTATAAAAAAAATCCATAATTTTTTCACATGTTTTTTGCTTATAACATGCAGAGTTTTCAACCAAATTGTATGAAACCTACAAAATATGTGACAATATGTCATTTTACAGTAATATTGAATTTTATGAAACTTGAATATCCTGAATACTCATGTAATATATTAATAAATTAAATACATAAATTAAATTGCATTTCAATGATAACTATTTGAAGATTCAATTTTAGAAAATTTCAGTTTGTGCATGGACCCATATCATTTAGCTTATCTTAAGAGTTTACTGAAATTCACCTCGTTGCAATGCTGATATCTTTCTGAATATTAACAGAGTTGATATGGAATTTTTTATAAAAGTTGCCCAATATATCTGGTTTTGAAGTTATGAAAGAAAAATTTCCCTATGTTTTGCACATGCACAGTAAAAAATTATTTACTAAAAATTTTCTTATTTCCTGTAATATTCAAATTAATTGATTCAAATTTTAATACTAAGCTTCTTTTACATATTGTCAAATACTCTGTAAGTTTTGTAGAATTCGGTTGAAAATTCTGCATGTTATAAACAAAAAACACATGGAAAAATTAGGTATAAAGAAACCTTTATGTTTTCACGAATATTTTTTCTATTTTTATGAAAATGCGTGTAAGCTTTAGGCACATTAAACAAAACCATTAATGAAAGTCTCAACTGATTATTAGCTTTCTGTGAAACGGGGTGGGCCAAAATCCCTTTTGTCTTCTTCACTTTCTGGTCGCCTCCTAAATGCCCTCGTGATCGAATTGTCACTATGAAATATGAATTCTGATGATTGTATGTCCTATGAGTCTCTGCAACTGATTGCGAACCATTGTATTCCTATTAAGTCCAAATTTTTCGCATCTTAAAAATGGCCCTTAGCATTTGTCCACCAGTGTATATACATCAGGTTCTAACCCAGTACTTGAAGGAGTAGATGAAGAGACATTGTCTAGATTAAAATGCATAGCTGATCGTACTGAACTTTCTGTTGTTATAAAACAAAAATATAAATGCAGCTATGCCCAGAACTTAACTCCCCAGAAGTCCAGCATAACTTACCATTAATTTCATAAAATGTCAAGAGACTTAAAGGGTAAGTAATTTTGATTAATAATGTAGTGAAACATAAATTAATGTTTAATGGGTTGTAAAAAAATTATACTTTTTGCTTCGCTAATAAAATTGTTTGAAAATATATGCATATATTAATGAGTCACATTAATATTGTGAATAGTAATTTTTTAAAATAGAGGTGCAGTGACTGATGGTAAATATTGGATTCTAATTTCTGAAGTTGCCTGATATGAAATTAGTTTTCCAAACTTTAACAGAATCTTCCCTAAGAAAACATTATCCAAACAAAGGAAGTAAAAGAAAGTGGTAATACTAAAATGTTGTATTGTTATGATGTGTTTTTAATATAATTGGAGAAAAAAACGAATTGAAAAATATTTTGGGATTTTGAGTTTGTAGTTTTTCGATTTAGAGATTATAAGACTACCAAATATATAAAAAAAACTGAAATGTTTTCAATAGTTTATGGGAGATATTTAGAAACAAACAATATTAACAAGTGTGTACTAAGTTGTAATTAGTATCTCTTCTTTCATGTTGATTTTTTTTAGCTAAACTTGATAACAGACCCATTTTTTTTTAATCTCAAATACTAATTGGAATTTCATTTTGAAATTTTTTGCTTGCCTTATATGAGACAAGACAGGTTAGACGGTTGAAAAATTTACTTCTGTGATGGGAAAATGTTCTAATTCGGTATTAATTAACTGAATCATTGATCTTGCAAAAGATTGTTCCCTTTGGGTCATTTGCAACCTTATCCCTCCCTTATGTCATAAAAATACTAATCACAAGAAGTGACTTTTTTGGGGAACTGTACAATAATTGTAAAACCATAAAATGTTTTTGTGTAGCTTTGTCTATAGCTGCCATGATAAATTCAGGCTAAATGTTTTATGACCACTTTAGCTTTAATTAAATAAAGATAAGAGTTTTCCCTTTTGGGCTATTAAAATTTGTAATTTATTCTCCTCTCATTAGCATTTAAAAGAATTTTAGGTTGATAGATTTTGTACTATTTCATCCCATGCTCATGGTCTTTTAATTTGATTATGTTATTTTTATATGTATTAAATCTAATCCTTTGGAAAATTATCTACAAATTTTAATGACTTCTTTCTGTGTGTTAACCAAGACACATTTAAATTCAAAGACAGGAAACATTACATTCAAAACAGACATGCATCCACATGTTTGGTATTCAAGTGCATATGCTTTATTTTGATGCATTTATAGTAATTGCAAATTAGTCCTAAAATGCACTATGAATTTGCGAGATCAAGGTTTTCTTTTCAAAAATTATCTGACGCTGATAGTGTCAACAGTGCCTAAAATTAAAGCTAATTAAAGGTGTTTAAGCATTTTTTATGGTTTCTTCTGAAAGTTCATGTTCAGGATGGGATATATTATAATTTTTAATCATATTGGCAGTTTTCACCGAAATGTAGTTGGAGAGTTATTTCTGCTTTAACTTTTCTAAGCTTCATGTCATGCCATTCCTTGATTACTAAAAGTTGGGATATTTCAATGGCCATCATTATTAATGATACCTAATTATATGTATTTAATTGTTATTTGTTTCATTCTTCATTTCAGAGTTCTATTGAAAACAGTAAATGTTTTCCAAAGGTAGTCGATGTTTCAAAGAAAAAGTGTTCAACTCCAGTGAGAAGTTCTCGCAGGAGCAAAGGTATGAACTGTTTTATTTTGTGATCCAAATGATATTTTAGTCGCATGTTTTCACATATTATAATTCTATTTAATTCTAAAAGTGTTTTGGCGTATTATATTTCCAGGAAAGTAATATTTGTATATTGTACTGTATTAATGTAATCAGTGGTGTAGTCTCAAAATAAGCAGTGCCGGGATGCTTTGAAAGCAGTACCCAAACGCTCTAACCTGGGTGACAAAATTCGCGCTGTTTTAAGGAAGTTTCTACACTTTTTAAAAATATTTATTTCTCATAAATAAAAAGTAGTTCTGGAACAGCGTTCTGATGCATGCCGGCTCCACTACACCCCAGATATATTGATTCAGCATTTTTTAAAAAGACAGAAAGAAGTTATTTTCTTTATATTTCGAAGTTATAGCAACTATAGCATTTCTCTGGTTTTAGGTATAAATTTGAAACAAAAGGACATTATTTTGAAATGACTAAATAATGCTGAAATTCTTTCTTTTTCTTTTTTTAATGAAGCATGACTGAATTTTGCATTTAACTGCATTAGACATGAACTATGTATTATGCTATGACATTTCGTTTCCCTAATTAGAAAAATTTGTTCATGTAGAAGTGCACTCAAATCCTGGTATAACGAACCCTTGATTATAACGAATTTTTCAAATGGTCACAACCAAAATCCTATGCAACTAATACATTTCCAAATGTATGTAACAAACTTCAAAAGCAAGGAATTCGGATTTAGTGAATAAAAATTCCCAATTTTCTTTTCTGCCAGCTCTGTCTCTCAGAATCATCTACTCGTCTTATTCCATGGAGAACTTTTTACCCATCAGCTGGGCCACACATGCCGCACTCAATTAGCTGACCTGTCACTGGGTATCACTATCTCGAGGCAAAACCGTATTAACTGGGACCACCCTATGATGGTCATTTTCAATCATCACCCAATGTGACAATCGGCGGGTCGACAAAGGAATGGTTATGACTCAACTGCCTTCCTTTGTACTCCTGAAGAAATGTGCATCTGTTTCTCTTGTTTCTGACAAAACTGCTAAGAGTTTTGGCACATATATCGCAACACATTCTCTCACTTTCTTTAGTTCCATTTCCTGAATATCGTTTGAGTTGTTGACATCGCGTAGATTTAAAATGAGTTGTGTTGGTAAATGGAAAGCTTTTTCCATCGAGGATAAAGTGAAAATTATTAAAAGAATAGAAAACGGTGAGGGCCAATCTGCTGTTTGCAGAGAATTTTCTCTTTCAAAATCTACAGTTGGGAGCATTTGGAAAAATTTTTGCGTGATAATCTCAGCCTACAAGAAAATTCTGAACAGTACCAAGAAGTTGCGAAAATTAAGTACAATTAACGTCACTCATTAATTTTTTTAAAAACAAATATGTTTTTTAATTTATTGTAGATCATAAATAATTGTAATTCATTTGTTCAACACAAAAATGCGTTTAAGGATGATAGTAAATTTTGTGTAACCAATCTTTGAAAAATCGGATATGGCGAACTCTCGGTTATAGCGAACTTCTGGATCAGTCCGTTGAGAGTTTGTTATAACGGAGTTTGACTGTAGTTTAATTAAATTAGTAATTCCTATGTAAAATTTAGGAAACCATAAATTTTAGAATCATTTTTACCACCGTACACTCCAAAAATTTATTTATTTTACGATGGTCCTCCATAATTTTCGAAATTTTTACATTTTTTAATGTAACACTAATAAAAAAAATATATATACCGTAGGAAAATATTATGTTACCTTAATTCTGAAATGTCACATATCTTGGTCTTGTAGTTGCTCTCTTTATCCATAACATTTTTCAAGTTGAAATTGAATGATGTGGTTTATCTTGAAATCTGAAAGATTTTTGATGTAGAGAATAAAACATTAAAAAATCCTGCAATATTTAGTTCTTGAAGCACTAATTTACTCTATCTTTCACTTTTTTGAAGAATTTTTTATTATTGTCCACACTGTTTACTTTAAAATTTCTTAGGCAGGAAGCTTCCAAGTGTATTTTTGGAAGAACTCTCGACCAGGTCTAGGGATTCAGAAGAAATGCTTGCTCAAAATCCAGCAGATACAAAAGAAAAGGTATTTAATTGATTTGCAATTTTTGAATTTTATTAAATTCAAATCTGATTAATTATAATTTTTTCTTTTCTAAAGATCTCTTCATACTAATGATCATTATTATTTTTTGAAAAGAATGTTCTTATTCTTTTGTGAAAAATGTCTTATTTTTGTATAAATATGGGCCGAAGATAAAGAAGGGGGGAGGGAGGCAAAAAGTCTGACTGCACATTCTGTTTCTAATTTATTTAATCTTCTTTCAAATTTATTGATCGTCTTTCATCTTTGTTTTTAGTAGGTCATGTATAAATCTTTTTTAAAAAATCGATAAGTTTTCTTTGAAACAAGCAATCAACTCTAGACAAATAAATAGTGGATTTCCATTACATTTTTTTGTTGAAAATAATTTATTCATGTTACAAAATGCAAACAAAAATCAGTAGAAGAAATTTCCTGAATTTTAAGATGAATTGAAGTTTGTTTCTGTGTGATGTTTCTTTAAGGAATTTCTTTTAATAACTTCAGTCATGAGAAATGTTTGAAAATTAAACTAAAGAAATACTTAATGAAGTTTCTAACAAAAGGTTCTTGGCAACACCTAAAGAACATTTGCATAAATTTCGTAGCTATTTTTAGAGTCAACTTTCAGTAGTCAGTGGTGTACCTACATAAAATTGATCCCAGGCCAAATACCGAAACTACGCCCTCCCCTCCCTCTCTTTTCTTTTGAAATGTGATCCTCATTTTCTTTTCGGAAACTTTATGCCGGTGGAGTGAAAAGATTAAAAGTGCAAATAAACTTTAAAAATAACATATAAAACATTTTTGAGTTGATAGAAGTTACACATTACAAATTTTTGAAAAATTTTGCTATATTTTCAAAAAAGAAAATTTTTATAAAATCAAAGTTTTTTTATAAGAGACTTTTGATATATCAGAAAAGTATAAATAAAAGGCGCATTCCATTCATATCGTATTTGAAAAATAATATAAAATGTGTACAAATCTCTCGATCAATCAAAAACAAAAAACCCCACATACATATGAATAAAAATGAAAAAAAGTATATACTTTACTTTTTTGCCCACAGACAGTATATAAAAAGTCTAAACATTGAAGTAAATCTTTTGCTAACACAGATAAAATCATACAAAAACCTTAGTGACAAATATATTTAATAATATTCATGATATAATTCGTCACATAATTTCATACATATCTTTAAATCAAAATTTTCCACTAATAAAGTTTAATAATGTTTTATCTAGCACCATATAACAAAGTTAAAATTCATTGCATGAAATTAGTGGATACACTATTGCAGGGGAAAAAAATGCCGATTCAAGCACGAATTAAAATTATAACTTTATTAATGTATCTATGACATGTAGAATTGCACTTACTTATTATTGTCTTAGGCACATTATTTATGTGCATAAAAAAAACGATACATTATCTCTGAAAAATTTTAAAGGCTTTAGTGTATCCTAAATGTTATAAATTAACCTTTTTGGCTTTTATTGAAGCAAAAGTGTTTATAATTACAATACCTTGGTACTAAAATGTTTGTACATGTGCTAAACATGAGGTTTACTGCTGCCATATTTAAATAGTTATTTTAGGCTGGGTATTGGTAGTTTAATGATTTGTTAGTCAAAGCAAATTTTAATATGTTTGTTAACAGTAAAATTAATTGGTGACAATAGCGTAACTCAGCGAGGAAAGAAAACGCTTTATATTACGGCAGGAATTGAATTTTTACTTTTTATGTATTTGTTCTCGTTAGTTATTGAAGAAATCACTTTCATTTATCTTGATTTCAACGTCAATACGGACTGATAATGTTTACCACCAATTGCAAAACTTTATGCGGTCTTTTCTCTCTATCTCTCTCAGTATTTTTTTTTTGGGGGGGGGTGTTTGTTTGTGTTTGGCAGAACAACTGCATCTAGGTTTTACGACATAAAATTAAAAATAAACACTATTGCATTTTCATCATACAAATTACGCAAATAATCAGTACTAAAAACAATGTAAAGATAGCGAACTTACATCTTTTAAAGTTGTTGGAGTGCTCTTACACTACACCAAAAAATGGAGGTATATTTTCCATTCTTCATTTCTTTGCTGAATGCTAATTGAAAATAGGAATGACACTTTGCGAACCATTTATTATCAACTTCCGAAGAAACTGATATCCACCCAGTCAGTATGAATCGGGCATACCATGAGAAACCATCAGAAACCTTGCTAACTATGTTCCCTTATCTATCACCTCACCGAGACACAAATTTGTGTCTCGGTGGGGTGGGAGTTCTAAACAAGCTTTTAATTTCGTGTTTAGGGTTTTGGTCAGGAAATCTCTGAAACATAATATTATTTGTTATTTTGTTGCAGCTTGTGACTTCCGGGTTGTAAAAATGACTGTATCCTTAAGATTTTCCCACATTTTGTTGAAACCATTTCAATTTATAAGAAACTTGGGATTAAGAGCTACAGAAAAGCCTACTTTTCTTTTAAATACAACCAATTGATTCCTTAATTTTGTACCTCCTGGCAACTGTGGCCAGGGCATGTGCCCTACCTGCCCCACCTTAGTTACTCCACTGCCAGTAGTACCTTTTAGAGATTTGATTTCTATAATATGAATGTTTACAGATACAATCAAATTTTCTAATTTTTTTGTCACGGGGCTGGATTAAGTCCTCTAGGGGGCTTTAGGCATTGCAAATCTTGCCCCCCCCCTTTCCCTTCCTCAACTTCCAAAATCAGATTTTTTTTTATTGATTTCAATTTAATCTTGTACAGAAGTTTAGCAGAATATAACTCATGTAGAATTATAACCAGGTTTAAGTAGCAGAGTTTGAAAAACTGAACATTTAATTGCAGAGCACTTTCAAAACAGTTGGTTTCAGTATATCGCATGTAAAAAAATGCAAAATTTAAATTTAAAAGTAATTTTATACAAAATAGTAATTTTAAAAAAATAGTATTGAGAAAACTTTTTTAACACTATCTAAATACTATTTAATTACAGGATCAGACATCTTTTAATTTATATTGCAACATATTTTTATAGAATTATAAAACAACATAATATAAAACTTGAAAAAAGTAATTTATTAGGGGTGTTAGAATACTGTTCCAAAATTTAAACTGTATTTTATTTTAATTTGAATAAGTTTGAGTGCATGATCTTTGTAAATTAAATGAAAGCACAAAATTAAAATACGTTGAAAGTATAAAAAAAAATCTCCCTCCCCTCTCCGAAATTGCGGGACACTTAGACAGTTACCTACTTCATCTATTTAATAATCTAGCCCTGTATTGTCATGATAAATGCGAAACGAAAAATTAAATGCTTAGCATCAACAGTTTAGGTTTTACAGAACACAAACATGGCACTTAAGGAAAAGACAGTGGCAGACTAAGTTATATTTATATTGACAAAAAAAAAGCTCTATTGTTATTTGCTGAAACAACTTAGAATGCTATAGACTCTATTAGCATGCAAGATAACCAAACACGAATGCAATAACATAAATTAAATTGTCAAATATACTAAATTCCTTATAAAATCCTGCAGCAGCAAAATTTAATTCCAGGATTTTTTGCTTGGAAGGCTAGAATGTTACTCTGGCACTGCAGAGACCTGTTCTTAATGCAGCAATTATCTTGTTCGAGATTTACGTTTCAAGAATTATGATTTCAGATCTAGCATTATACATCAGCAAGAATTATTGAACCAAATTTAGAAGTTTCAAGTTCCATTCCTAATACCTGTAATATAGCTGAAAAGTGGGCCAGTAAAATATAATAGAATAATCAACTGGAGTAATCCAGTGTTAATCCTGCATGCAATTTAAATAAACCATATGCTCTGCATTCTTTATTTATGTGATCAAATGATTGCAATGCCATTAGAAAGTTGTTTTTATTAGATAATGAGGAATTTTAATTGTGCAATGTCAAAGCATTGTAGCTTATAAATTAATTTGTATCGATTTTAACTGACTTCAGAGATTACATCATATGAATTTTTATATTTTGTCATTTTCATAGATCTCTGTCATCTGCTAAGGATGTGAAATAAGGCAGTCGTTCATTAGCCAGTACTCTTATCTTTTTTTGAAAAGATGTGTTATCGAGCTTTAAATAAAAGGCCTTGTGACCTGTTGACAAAGTTTTGGCTGCAAGAACAGAGGAACCTGACAACAAAAGCCCTAAGGGTTCTAGGCCTACTTATGCTTTCATACATTCATCTGGGACTTTTCCCTTCCACGGGTTTCTTGAGTAATTTTAGGTTTATATATAATTTTATGTGGAAATTAATGGGTGATGATGCCTATGCATATCTCAATTAAAAAAGTTATTCATCCATAACTTGAATATTTTATATTACATTAGTATACAAAAATAATATGCATTGAAATTAAAGTCATAGCCTACAAAAGGAAAGTATTGTCAATCCAGTCCACTGGCAGACCCATCTCCTTCTTATTTGTTCTTGAATCTTCTTGAATTCTGGTTCAACCTTTTCCCGGCACCACATAACCTCTACTGTTTGTTGTAGATTCCATTCTCCTCTGGATCTCAAGAGCCACCCTTAGGGGTAGCTGAGCAAAATGTATAGTTACCCACAAAGTTCGCCATGATTGTGAGCTTGGTATATGTTGAATCATCATCTTCTCCTTGGTATGGTTGGAAAGTGGAACATGTTCTGGTGTTGTTACTTGACCATTGCTTAGAACTTTGAGATTTGCCTCCAGTAACCCTCGTGTTGCTTTGCAGTAGGATGTTAATCTAACTTACAAATCAAAATGAGTCTTAAATTTGTTCAGTGTTCTTGGCTTCAGTTGATAGGATGCATTTTCAAGCTATAAAAGAAGACTCATTGATCAGACATTAAACAGCTCTTATTCTCGACTCTTTTTTTTAAAACTAGATATAATTTTTATTTTGCACAAAATTTTATATTTAATTTCTGTTTCATTTTCAGTTAATTAATTATTTTCTAATTTACTTTCAAGGTATTAATTTTTAAGAATTCATATATGTATAGGGTACAAAAGTAGGGGTAAGACTTTGTGTTCAAAGAATGTAAAGCACAACTGAGACTCTGTGTTTCTTTACTACATTTATTGTAAAATATAACTTTATGTAATTATTCATAGTTCTGCCCAAACAACACTAACATATATTAGCTAGATGTTTAAATTCCTGTAGCTTTCACAGACAAAATCATTTGCAGTGATGTTAATTATTACTCTTTTACAAGAAGTATCATAACTAGCACACCTTTTCAAACCTTTTATTTGCAACTTCTAGAATTTTGTTCCTGTTGAATCTGTTGCCATTGGCATCAAAAGTAATGACAGCCATCTATCAACTCTCAGTGCAACTGAATCTAACAAACAAATCGCTGACATTGAAGAATTTGAATCACTTCAAGGTTTAATCACTGCTGTTGTCTCACCCCCATCAACAAATGAAACTGAAGGACAAGAATCTCTGTACGATAAACAGGACTTATTTAATATCGTTAGTCCTAAGTGCTCTGAAACTATTTTGCAGAGGTAAGAATTTTCAAATTAGTATATTTTGTAATGTTAAGCACATTTATTTTAATCATTAAATGATAAATTTAGAAAAGGCATAAAAGGGTTGGTTTTTTTTTATTTTTACATATGCAAAATTCTCTTAAAAATTTAATTTTTATTCTTAATAAAGAATAAATGCAGTAAAATTTTATGAAGTTTACTTTTAAAATTACAAATTTTGGTACTTTATTTTTCACTCTTAATGATCAAGGCCAATTCCAATTTTGAGTTATAATACATTTAATTATTTATATACTGAAGCTGCAAAACAGGTTTTTTTGTAATTAATTATCTGAATCCTTTTTGAACAAGTTCTGAAGAATCTGAAGAATATGAGTCTGACAACTGGGACAGTCAATCAGCAAGTACAAACAAAAGTTCCTCTCATTCATCAGAGACTCGGCCAAGGTTAAGAAGGTAATATTTCTGTTGTAGCTAGTGTATAATTTACTACTTTTAAAAATTAGCCAAATTCTCTTTGTCTTTATTCCGGTTGTGGCTAGGCCTCTTGAGGCTGCTGAGCCACAGCTCTCATTTCAGATTTTTTTTCTTTTATAATTTTTGTTGAATTTTCTGAACTGAGAGTGTATGATCTTATACAGATAACACCATCTGTTAATAACATCCTGTAACTGCAATTTGGATGCGAGTTATTGTTGCACCAGAAAGAAGCAGAAATTAAAAACATGGGACACATCAGTGAATAATTCTTAAGTGTGAGCAAAATTTCTTAGTACACATGGCAAAATGACATTTGATTATGTGGAACACGTCTTTCCTTTTAATATAATTAGATTTAACAGACATCATGTACTTATTTAACACTGTTAATACACAGAAAATTGAGCATCTTGCATTTCATGTAGAAATTTTTATTTTGTTAATTAATATTTTATTATTTTGAGAGAGGGTGTATTTCGGCCATTGAAAATATCTCTTGCTGCACTGCTGGTTTCTAAGGTCACTAGCCGCCAATGTAATAGAATTTATTATTAAAGCCGAAAATGCTTCCGAAATAGACTGACAGAGCATGTAAGGATGGTTGCAAGTAAAGAATTCACTATTGTCGAGTTGGCACTAGCCCAGTTGATGGTTAATAACCAATGTGGTGTCTTCTCAGACTCCATCTGTGAGAGCTATAGACATTATCGTTGGATAAGATTTCTTCTATGGTCAGATTTTCAAATATTTACCTTGAAAGAAGAATTGAACATTAAATTCAATATTTCATTACAAAAAACACTTATTGAAATCCTTTTGATGTTAATTGAAACTGTAAATCAAGGCAGTGGAAAATAAGCCCCAGTTTATGATTGAAACAAGTGTAAAACAATGCAAGTCACACAAATTTTGAAGATAGACAAAACAGTATGAAAGTGATGATTTACATGTTTTTTTACTACATAGCTGTTGCTCATTATGAATCTATTCATAGAAGCAAACTACGAATAATGAACATGGATATTTTTTGCCACTTACAAGACACTTTTAGAAACGTTTGAAAATAGGCAAGAAATTAAAGGACTGTCATGCAGCAAAACCCACTTATACTCTAATAAAAATGCTCACTTTGCATATCAACCACTAGTGACTTTAAATGACCCTGCGAAGAATAATATTACAGATCTTTTAGGACTCATCCAACCACATGGCAGCAGAATGCTAACTATTTCTGAGGCTAAAAATGCTCACATTCTGAGGAAGCCATTCAAAATGCGACAAGCCCAATATATAGTATATATGTTGTGTACCTGACAAATAGAAGACAATATCTGAAAGTATAAGCTTTCCGATATTGGGTTCGGGGAATATTTCAACAACTGTACGATTGATAGGACAAATGTGTGAATGCAGGAATGAATGTTAAACACAGAGTAGCTTTAATTAATAATTTTTTATATCATTCCAGGAACCGTTTTACTTTATTAGTATTCGAGTATTTGTAAAATAAATCACTACATTGATTTATGAACTTAATTTATAACCATTTGTAGAATGTCATTTTATGTAGCATTTTCTGTCGAGTTTTAAATAACAGATTTTTCTGTGACTATTTTCTCATTTATTTTTTGTCAGACTGAAATACTTGGATGTCTTTTCAATTTTTGTTTAAGCTCTATATTTTCAATTCTAAAATTTTGTATTCAAGATTTTATTTGCATTAAATTAAAATCTGTATTCTTTTTTTTTGCACCTAAGGTAAATAGATACTGGTGTTTGACTACCGTTAGCATTTTCATTTTATGTAATTAATGATCAGATATTCTTAGCTCAATTATAGTTATCAGAAATGACATATTTTACTTCTTACTCTTATTATTGTATTGATATCCATTATTTTTTAAATGTAAGCGTTAAGTTGAAATAATTTCATTTAGTAGTTAGTTTCTTTAGTAAAAATAGTTATCATTTTATTAATATTAAGTATTTATCAGTTGCGTTTTGACAGAAGTAAACAGTTCTTAATATTTTGCTGTATATTATAACAAAACTAGATTTGCTTTTGAAATCAATATATGTATTCCATTATACATTTATGGTCTGCCCTCAAAAATTATAATAGCTTGTATCATTTTAACACATTGACTGTGCTATATCACCCATATTCGGAGGTTCTTTATTTATATACTTATAAAAGATTTTAGTAGGTATTTGGAAAGATCTTTCACAGAATATACAAAAGATTATTAAATTGTTATAAAAATAATATAACAGCATGATTTATTAAAAAAATTTATAGAATGAATATACAAAGCTGAGATTGTTATGGGCATTTTGGACAAAAAAGTTGTTGTCTTAGATGTTTCATTCACAATCTCAGATTTTCAACTGAACAATGGGCAGTGGACGTGTAAACATACTTGCTTAAATGCCGACTTGGAGTAAATTTCAATCTTACAGGTATACTTGGTACAGCAGTGCACACAGCCTGACAGAGATTTTCTTATAAGCTTGCATGGCAGTCAACGTGTTAAATCTATTTGTTTGTAACATAATATGTTTTTATTTTTTTTTCAATTATCTGACTAATCATCACTTATTGATTTCTAATCATTTATATACAAATAAAACTTTACTTGCAGAAAGGAGAGAGGCACAGCTGAGTACAAAGCATGGAAAAAAGCAATCAGCATTGTCTTAAGAGAAGCCACATGTCACAAGTATGTTTTCCGCAATCTGATTAAGTAGGGCTTTATTAATATATATATATATATATATATATATATATATAAAGGTTCTGACGTTGATTGATTTTAAATGCTTGAATAATTTTTGGTTTTAAATATTCATGAGAGTAAAATTAAATATTGTGTAAGTAATTGAAATTTTAATATTCTGTTTATTGCTTCATAAATATGTGAAATTGTTTTTCATAAGTTTTGGATTTTGTTAATCAGTTCTGTAATTTATGGAACATACCATATAATTACTTACTAGCTGCGTATCTCGAATACCGAGATATTCTCTGGCGGAGAGAAGTGAGGTCACATAAGGCCTCGGATACATATTTTTTCACATTTTTCCTCCGTTTTTTTCAGCAAATATTGTCACATACTTTACCCAACAAACGTTACGAAAACAGCGTAATGAAAAAAATAAAGCTTGAAAACGATTATTTTCAGATGTTAATAAATGAAAACACGGAAGTTCGCTAAAAGAATACCAGCTTCCGTTAAATAAATAAAAAAAATGCAACAACACCCGATGTGATTTCTGTTCGATAGATGGCAGCACATGACTTATATGACAGTAACTTTACGAAAAAAAAACACCTTAAAACGGAAAAAAGCAATAAAACGATTTTTTTCCGATGTTTATAAATTAAAAACATGGAAGTTTGCCAAAAAAGAAAGCCTTTTGTAAAGTTATACAAACCAGCTTTTGTTAAATAAATTTCTTAAAAATGCAACACCAGAATGTGAAAATTAATAATAAGGGGAAAAAAAAGAATCCGCCGTGAATGAATTCACCGTGCTGCCAATAGATGGCAGCACGTTGAACTCATTCATTTTTTCCATTTTATTAATATTTTTTTAACTAACTATAATTTCGGAATTTCAATGATCAGAATGGATTCCTTCGATTATTTCCCATCTTTTGGTATTTTCAGCATTCAGTGGTTCGTGAGAAGATAGCCGGACGTAGATAGATACATACAAACAGAAATTAATAGCATATCTCGTGATCAATAACCAATAATAGCTTCAAGAAATAGAAGTCCAGTACACTATTAATAAAATTTACCACACCTTGAGATTTTTTGTTTTTATTTCTTTATATTGAAAATCATGAATCCTTCAATCAAGCCTAATCAATCAAAAAATTACATATTCATTCGTAAATAATTTTAATTATATTTTCTAGAGTAAAAGTTAACGCAGCTTAAAATCAAGGTTGTTTATCCATTATTGTTAAAAATAATATTTGTCTTCATTATAAGAATTTCGTAAAACGAACTTTAATAAATGAACTAGCTGCATGACCCGGCATTGCACGGGCTATTTCAAATAATGGGATATTCCCGGGCGGAGAGAAGTTAGGTCACGTGAGGTCTCGGGAATCCATGGGAGGGGCTATCTGGCTGCAGCCCCCCCCACCAGAGCTGAACCAAAATTCTTGATTTAATTTAAAATCTACAACTGTTTGATCTTAATTTTCATTTTAAAAGAATAGTAATAAAATCGTGACAACATTGCTTTCTGACTTGACAGTCTCGAAAATTTTCCTACTTTTCTAATCATTCCACTTGCACTTATAGCGTTGGCATGGTCGAAAATATTTTTTAGCCAGCTATTTCATTGTATTTTTTATTAAATTATCGAAAGTATTGTAGTGTTCTTTATTATTCTTATTGTCAGGAGAGGAAAGCTTGTAAAGTTAGTGTTTTGGTTTACATAAGCCATGAGGTTTGACATTCGTCACTACGTTCCAAAGTTTTATGACCTCAGCCCCCCCAGAACCGAATCCTGGATTCGCCACTGATTGGGATCCATATATTTTCATATGCCCTGCTCCCGTTTTTTCAGCAAATATTGTCACTTACTTTCCCCAACAAACGTTACGAAGTTAAACACCTTAATACAAAAAAAAGAAAGAAAATGCAAGAAAACGATTTTTTCCCAATGTTAATAAATCCATACACAGAAGCTCGCTAAAAAAGAAATACCAGCTTCTGTTAAATAAATAAAAAAGTGCAAGAACACCGTATGTGATTTCTACTCAATAGATGGTAGCACATGACTTGTATAACAGTAACTTTACGAAATGAAATGCAACAACGCGAAGTGAAAAAAAGCAAGAAAACGATTTTTCCGGATGTTTATAAATCAAAACACGGAAGTTTGCTAAAAAAGAAAAAAAACTTTTTTATACAAGTATACAAACCAGCTTTCGTTAAATAAATTATAAAAAATGCAACAGCGGATGTGAAAACTTATAGGGAAAAAAGAATCCGTCGTGAATGAATTCATCATGCTGCCATCTATTGGCAGCACGGCTCGTCCGGGGGGGCAAGGGGGGCAACTGCCCCCTCACTTCCAAAAGTAAAGGGGCCTTGCCCCCCCACTTTTCGAAGTTCAAAATTAATGATCCATCGAAAAATGATGGAGGGAAACATACCGAGAGAAGAAAAGAAGTACGAGCTAGCAAGAGTTATAAAAAATGCATCAATTCAAAAAGTCTCTGAAACATATGATCTTGATATGGAAAAAATAAAGGGAGAGATACAAATTTTTCAGAAAATGTATAAAAAATGCATCGACTCTTTGCCAGAAATATTCAAGGAGACCGAGGAAAAGGTGCAATTTTCTTGTTGAAAAGGAACTCTGTGATATATTTCCATACTTGACCAAACTCTTTTGATACCTGTCTCAACTGCATTATGTGAGAGAAGTTTTTCATGCTTAAGATCTTTAAAATCATACCTTAGAAATAGTATGTGTCAAGAGAGGCTTTTTGCACTTGCTTTTTTGAAGATCGAAAATACTACAGATATTGACTTTACTAAAGTAATAGATCAATTTGCGGAAATCAAAAATCGCAGGCTATTTTTCTTCTAATTTATAATACGGATGTATATTGTATAATATCAAATAAATAAATTTATAACTGACCTGCTTTTTCTGTGTTTGGGAGTACGCCGCTTTGTGACGACATCATTGATATATTCACGAATTTAAAGAAAGAAGAACTGACTTAATAGATAAGTGTTTTATATTTTTCTCATGTTATCATTTCATAAGAATTGAAATGGAACTTTGAATTGGAAGAAGGGAGTCTACGGTGGTAATCCGTTTCGATTTTTGAGGCCGTGTCCCGAATTGTTTAGAGAAGGTCGAAGAATTTAATCAATAATGACGTTAAAATCCAATAATATAGCCCAATTTTACAAAACAGCAGCTTTAGTGGCCCCCCACCCACACACTCGCATCTCTTTTGACCCCCCACTTTTTTGGTGCACCAGCCGCCTATGCTCTGAATTCATTCATTATGACGTTTTTAATTAATATCTTTTTAATCCTGCATAGATTCTTATATAATAACCCTCAGCCGTTAAACTTGTCAATCAGAATACATTGGAACACTATTCATTCTGTCTCTGTTCCAATACTCTTAATATAGGTCTATCCCTCTGTGCAAAAACTTAACTTGATCTTCAATTGTGCTTCGCTAGTTTTTTTCAAAACGCCTTTTCAGATAACGCATCTTGTGGATTCTTCTTCAATCTCTAAGTCTTTGACATTTAGTGAGTGCTATCTTTTGACTTATTGAGTGCATCTTTTTTGATCATTTATCTTTTGACATTTTATTGAGTGATCTTTTGATTACTATTGAGTGCACTTTTGACATTTTTGAGATCTTTTTGACATTTATTGAGAGTGCACCTTTTGACTTTTACTTGAGGGCACCTTTTTTGAATTTATTGAGGGCATCTTTTGTTTTTGACATTTATTGAGGGCATCTTGTTTTGATTATTGAGGCTTTGTTTGTGACATTTATTGAGGGCATCTTTTTTTTGACATATTGAGGGCTATCCTTTCGACATTTATATTGAGGGCAGTCTTTTTTATTCATTTATTGAGTGCATTCTTTGGCATTAGGGATAAATGGCCTTTGTTGCTAAAAAACCACCTCACCACATCTCAATCAAATCAATCAATACACTATATAAAATTGACTGAATGTGGTAGTATGATATGTCCGCTATCTTTTCTCAGAACGCTGAACGGGAGAAGCCGCTGAAAGTACCAAGATGGGGATCAATCCGGAACCATTTATCATTTAAATTCCGAAATTTTAGTGAGTAAAAAAAGATATTAATTAGAAAACTAAATTTACAACAATACTTTCATTGTTGCACGCTAATTCAAACCATGCTTTCTTATTTAAACAAACATTTAATTATGGTGTTCTTATTCATTGAAATAGTAATAATGCACAATGGATCCCCAATGCAATGTCGGATGACGCTAGTGTGCGAAGCTTGGTAATTGATACAAAGAAACAGGAGAAATTAAATGCTCAAATAGGAGTTTTACTAAAAAAATGTTGTTTTCCATGAGATTTTACTTTGAGAGTTCAGGCTGCACTGCATCTCGCTCATGCGCAAAACAACTGAAGAAAGGGCATATGAAAAAATATGGATCCCGTGCAACAGAGTTACCTCCTTCCCTCCGATCAAACTGTTAATAAAAAAAAACCTGGATTGACCATTCATTTTGCTCACAACACGAATAAAAGTTTTTACAAAAATAACACATACATTCTTTTTAATAGGCCGTGACGTATTTTCACGGACGGAATGTTTTGAACCGCTTCTTAGTTTAATTATGAGAGAATGTTAGGCATGCTGTGTCAACGCGGATCTCACTTCTTCTCTCGCTAGGAATGACGCATATTCGAGATATCCCGGCAACAAGAACTATGCAGCAGCTACCGAAAGTTACCAAAGATGCGGAAAATATCCAGATCCATTTTGACCATTTAAATCGGAAATTACAATTAGTTTAAAAGATGCTAATTAAAAACGCAAATAATGAATATATTGTACATTTCTAAGTTGTATTTAATTATTATATCGTTCTTATTGTTAAAAGTTTTAAATAAATTTTTTTCTCCATTTCTGTTGTTTATTCATATACAGATTTAAGGTAATAAAGAGGTTTGATTTGAAAGTTTTACTAAAAATGTAGGATTCAAAGGGAAATATTCTAGAAAAAGGACAATATATTGTAGAATTATAAACTGAAGCTGGCATATTAAAAAATATGGTTACTGAGCAACACCTGGCTATCTTCTTTCCCTCCAAACTTAGGTCAGACAAAAAATAAATCCGGATAATTTCGCCAGGATATAGTATATATAGATTTTTTTACAAAATAACAATTTTATGATTTTTAAAAATAAAATGGCTGAAGTTTTCAATGATAGATCGTTTGAACCGCTTCTTTTCTCTTATTTATTTAAGAAAGAATGTCTGGGTACTATTGTCACTGACATTTCATCTCTCTGCCAGAGAATGACGATTATTCGAGATAGTCCTGCACGCTTGGGGCCACGACAGCTAGTCTTCCACTATTAATTGCTGGATATAGTATGTATCTATGTCCGCTATCTTCAACTAGAACCACTAAATGCTGAAACGAAGGCGAAGTACCAAAAGATGGAAATAATCCAAGAAACTGTTTTGACCATTGAAATCTGGAAAGTCTAATAGTAAAGATATTAATTAAAAAACGTCATAATGAATGAATTCAGAGCATATAGGGCTGGTGCACCAAAAAAGTAGGGTCAAAAGAGATGCGAAGTGTGTGGGTGGGGCCAACTAAAGCTGCTGTTTGTAAAATTGGCAGTATTATTGATTTTAACGCCATTGATTAAATTCCTTCGACCTTCTCTAAACAATTCGACACGGGCCTCAAAATCTAAACGGATTACCACCGTAGACTCTCTTCTTCCAATTCAAAAGTTCCATTTCAATTCTTGGAAATGATAACATGAGAAAAATATAAACACTTATCTATTAAGTCGTTCTTCTTTCTTTATTCGGATCATATCACACATGATGTCACAATCAAGCGCGCTATCTCAAACACAGAAAAGCAGGTCAGTATAAATTTATTTATTTGATATTATAGTAATATACATCCGTATTATAAATTAGAAGAAAATAGTCTCGATGTTTTTGATTTCCCAAATTGATTCTATTACTTTAGTAAAGTCATCTGGTAGTCATTGATCTTCAAAAAAAGCAAGTAAAAGCCCTTCTGACACATACTATTTCTAAGGTATGATTTATAAGATCTTAAGTTGAAAACTTCTCTCACATAATGCAGTTGAGACAGGTATCAAAAAAGAGTCATTTAAGTATGAAATATACATAAGAGTTCTTTTCAACAAGAAAATTGCACCTCTTCTCGTCTCTTGAATATTTTCTGGCAAAGTAGTCGGTGTCATTTTTTACATTTTCTGAAAAATTTGTATCTCTCCTTTATTTTTCCATCAAGATCATATGTCAGAGACTTTTGAATTGATGCATTTTTATAACCCTTGCTAGCTCGGTATTCTTTCTCTTACCTGTCTTCCATCATTTTCGGTTGGATCATTAATTTTGGAACTCGGAGTGGGGAAAGGCCCCTCTTACTTTTGAAGGAGGGGCAGTTGCCCCTCCTTCCCCCGGACGAGCCACCTATGATCTCAAGGTTGCCATTCAGATGAGTAGTCATAATGAATGAGCCAGAGTCGCTTAGATGGCAGCATGATGAATTCATTCCCACTGACGTTTTTTTCCTATAAGTTTTCACATCCGCTGTTGCATTTTATAATTCTATTTAACGAAAGCTGGTTTTGTATACTTGTATAAAAAGGTTTTTTTCTTTTAGCAAACTCGAATGTTTTGATTTATATAAACATCCGGAAAAAACTCGTTTTGCTTTTTTCATTTCGCAGTTGCATTTCATGTGAAAAGTTACTGTTATACAGTCATGTGCTACCATCTATTGAAATCACATACGGTGTTCTTGCACTTTTTTATTTATTTACAGAAGCTGGTATTTTTAGCGAGCTTCTGTGTATGGATTTATTAACATTGGGAAAAATCGCTTGCATTTTCTTTTCTTTTTTTGTATTATAAAGTTTAACTTCGTAACGTTTGTTGGGAAAGTAAGTTATTTCGAAAAACGGAGCAGGGCATAAGGAAAATATATGGATCCTAATCAAAAGGGATCCAGGATTTGCCCTGGGGGCTATGTCATAAAACTTTGGAACGTAGTGAGACGAATGTCAAACCTCTATGGCTTATGTAAACCAAAACACTAACTTCATGCTTTCCTCCTGACAATAAGGAATGAACACTACAATATTTGGATAATTTACTAAAAATACAATGAAATAGCTGGCTAAAAATATTTCTTTCGACCATGCCAACGCTATAAGTGCAAGTGGAATGATTTAGGAAAAGTAGGAAAATTGAGACTGTCGTCAGAAAGTACATACGATTTTTATTACTATTCTTTAAAATGAAATTAAGATCGTTGTAGATTCCAGTTCAAATCAAGAATTTTGGTTCAGTTTGGGGACTGTGTTGATAGCCCCTCCATGGATTCCCCAGACCTCACGCGTGACCTAACTTCTTCTCCGCCCGAATATCCCATTATTTGAAATAGCTCGCGTAATGCCGGGTCATGCAGCTAGTTCATTTATTAAAGTTCATGCATGGAAATTCTTATAATGAAGACAAATATTATTTTTTAACAATAATGGATAAACAACCTTGATTTAAGCTGCGTTATCCTTTACTCTAGAAAATATAATTTCAAAATTATTATTTAATAATGAATATGTAATTTTGATTACTAGGCTTGATTGAAGGATTCATGATTTTCAATATAAACAAAAGAAAACAAAATCTCAAGGTGTGGTAAATTTTATTAATAGTGTACTGACTTCTATTTCTTTGAAGCTTATTATTGATCACGTAGATATGCTATTAATTTCTGTTTGTATGTATCTATCTACGTCCGGCCTTTCTCAATGAACCACTGAATGCTGAAAATACCAAAAGATGTAGGAAATAATCGAAGGAACTATCTTGACTATTGAAATCTGAAATTATAGTTAGTTAAAAAAATATTAATAAAATGGAAAATGAATGAGTTCAACGTGCTGCCATCTATTGGCAGCACTGCGAATTCATTCACGGCGGATTCTTTTTTTTTCCTTATTATTAATTTTCTTACATTCTGCGTTGCATTTTAAGAAATTTATTTAACAAAGTTATTTGTATAACTTCAATAAAAGGCTTTCTTTTTTTGCAAACTTCCATGTTTTTAATTTATAAACATCGGAAAAAATCGTTTTATTGCTTTTTCCGTTTTAAGGTGTTTTTTTTCGTAAAGTTACTGTCATATAAGTCATGTGTCTATCGAACAGAAATCACATCGGGTAAGTTGTTAACATTTTTTTTTATTTATTTAATGGAAGTTGGTATTCTTTTAGTTTAAATTCTGTGTATTTTCATTTATTAACATCTGAAAATAATCGTTTTCAAGCTTTATTTTTTCTTACATTACGCTGTTTTCGTAACGCTTTGTTAAGTAAAGTATGTGACAATATTTTGCTGAAAAAACGGAGGAAAAAATGTGAAAATATGTATCCTGAGGCCTTATGACCTCAATTCTTCCCGCTTTCAGAGAATATCCTTTTGGCATTCAGATACTTAGCTAGTAAGTAATTATATGGTATGTTCCATAAATTGCAGAACCGATTAACAAAATCCAAAAACTTATGAAAACACCTCACATATGAAGCAATAAACAGAATATTAAAATTTCAATTTACTTACACAATATTTAATTTCTTACTCTCATGAATATTTAAAACCAAAAAATATTCAAGCATTTAAAATCAATCAACGTCAGAACCCTTTATATATATATATATATATATATATATATATATTAATAAAAGCCCTACTTAATCAGATTATGGAAAAAACATACTTGTGACATGTGGCTTCTTAAGACAATGCTGCGATTTTTCCATGCTTTGTACTCAGCTGTGCCTCTTCTCCTTTCTGCAAGTAAAGTTTTATTTGTATATAAATGATTAGAAATCAAGGGTGATGATTAGTCAGATAATTGAAAAAAATAAAACATATTATGTTACAAACAAATAGATTTAACACGCTGGACTATGCAAGCTTATAAGAACGTCAGGCTGTGCACTGCTGTACCAAGTATACCCATAAGATTGAAATTTCTACTTCCAAGTCGGCATTTAAGCAAGTATGTTTACAATGTCCACTGCCCATTGTTCAGTTGAAAATCTGAGATTGTGAAATGAAACATCTAAGATAAACAACCTTTTTGGTCCAAATGCCCATAACAATCTCAGCTTTGTATATATTTTAAAGATTTTCATTCTATAAATTTTTTAATAAATCGATGCTGTTATTATTTTTATAACAATTAATAATCTTTTGTATATTCTGTGAAAGATCTTTCCAAATACCTAGCTTCAAAATCTTTTATAAGTATATAACAAAGAACCTCCAATATGGGTGATATAGCACAGTCAATGTGTTAAAACATGCTAGCTATTATAATTCTTTTTTGAGGCAGACCATAAATGTATAATGGAATACATATATTGATTTCCCAAAAGCAAATCTAGTTTGTTATAATATACAGCAAAATATTAAGAACTGCTTTACTTTCTGTCGTCAAAACGCAACTGATAAATACTTATCATTAATAAAATGATAACTATTTTTACTAAAGAAACTAACTACTAAATTATTACCTTAACGCTTACATTTAAAAAAATAATGATGTCAAATACAATAATAAGAGTAAGAAGTAAAATATGTCATTTCTGATAACTATAATTGAGCTAAGAATATCTTGACGCTAATTTATGCATAAAACAAAATGCTAACGGTAACAAAAACAATTGTGCATCTATTTGTCTTAGGTGCAAAAAAAAAAAAGAATACAGATTTTACTCTAATGCAAATAAAATCTTGAATACAAAATTTTAGAATTGAAAATATAGAGCTTAAACAAAATTGAAAAGACATCCAAGTATTTCAGTCTGGACAAAATAAATGAGAAAATAGTCACAGAAAAATCTGTTATTTAAAACTCGATGAAAATGCTATATAAAAATGACATTCTACAAATGGTTATAAATTAGTTCATAAATCAATGTGTAGTGATGATTTTATTCGACACTAATAAAAGTAAAACGGTTCCTGGAATGATATAAAAAATATTAATTAAAGCTACTCTGTGTTTAACATTCCGCATTCAATAATATTTGTCCTATCAATCGCATAGTTGTTGAATATTCTAACCCACATCGGGAAAGCTTATACTTTCAGATATTGTCTTCTATTTGTCAGGTACAATAACATATATACTATATTATTTGTCGTGATTTGAATGGCTTCTCAGAATGTATATTTTAGCCTCAGAAATAGTTAGCATTCTGCTGCCATGTGGTTGGATGAGTCCTAAAAGATCTGTAATATTATTCTTCTAGGTCATTTAAAGTCACTAGTGGTTGATATGCAAAGTGAGCATTTCTATTAGAGTATAAGTGGGTTTTGCTGCATGACAGTCCTTTAATTTCTTTGCCTATTTTCAAACGTTTCTCAAAAGTGTCTTGCAAGTGGCAAAAGTGATCATGTTCATTATTCGATGTTTCTATGAATAGATCTGAGTAACAGCTATGTAGTAAAACATAAATCATCACTTTCATACTGTTTTGTCTATCTTCAAAATTTGTGTGACTTGCATTGTTTTACACTTGTTTCAATCATAAACTGGGGCTTATTTTCCACTGCCTTGATTTACAGTTTCCAATTAACATCAAAAGGATAATAAGTGTTTTTGTAATGAAATATTGAATTTAATGTTCAATTCCTTCTTCTTTTCAAGGTAAATATTATTTGAAAATCTGGACCTGGTTAGAAGAAGAAATCTATCCAACGATAATGTCTATAGCTCTCTACAGATGGAGTCTTGAGAAGACACCACATTGGTTATTAACCATCAACTGGGCGAAGTGCCAAATTTAATAACAGGAATTCTTACTTGCAACCATACATGCTCTGTCAGTCTATTATTTCGAAGCATTTTCGGCTTTATTAATAAATCTTATTACATTGGCGGCTATAGTGTGACCTTAGAAACCAGCAGTAAAAGAGATATCAAATGGCCGAAATACACCTCTCTCTCAAAAAATAATAAAAATATTAATTAACAAAAATAAAAATCACAGAAATGCAAGATTCAATTTTCTGTGTGTATTAACAGTGTTAAATAAGTATGCGATGTCTGTTAAATCTAATTATATTAAAAAGGAAAGATGGTTCCACATAATCAAATGTCATTCTTGCCATGTGCTAAGAAATTTTTTTTTGCTCTCACACTTAAGAATTATTCACTGATGTCCCATGTTTAATTTCTGTTTTTCTGGTGCAAATAATACCTCGCATCCAAATTGCAGTTACAGGATGTTATTAATAGATGGTGTTATCTGTATAAGACTGCACACTCTCAGTTCAGAAAATTCAACAAAATTATAAAAGAAAAAAATTCGAAATGAGAGTTGTGCTCAGCAGCCTCAAGAGGCCTAGCCACAACCGAATAAGAAGAGAATTTGGCTAATTTTAAAAAAGTAGTAAATTATACACTAGCTGGCACAGAAATATTAATTAACTCCTACCAGTCTCTGATGAATGAGAGGAACTTTCGTTTGTACTTACAGATTGACTGTCCCAGTTGTCGACCTATTCTTCAGATTCTTCAGAACTTGTTCAAAAGATTCAGATAATTAATTACAAAAAAACCTGGTTTTGCTCAGTATATAAATAATTAAATGTAATATAAACTCAAATTGAATTGGCCTGACCATTAAGAGTGAAAAAATAAAGCACCAAAAATTTTAATTTTAAAGTAAACTTCATAAAAATTTACTGCATTTATTCTTTATTAAGAATAAAAAAATTAAATTTTTAAGAGAATTTTGCAGGCAAAAAATAAAAAAAAAAACCAAAACCTTTATGCCTTTTCTAAATTCTCCTATCATTTGAATAAATGTGCTTAACATTACAAAAATACAATTAATTTGAAAATTCTTACCTCTGCAAATAGTTTCAGAGCACTTAGGACTAACGATATTAAATAAGTCCCTGTTTATCGTGACAGAGATCCTTCAGTTTCATTTGTTGATGGGGTGAGACAACAGCAGTGATTAAACCTTGAAGTGATTCAAATTTTCCAATGTCAAAGGATTTGTTTGTTAGATTCAGCTGTCTGAGAGTTGATAGATGGCTGTCATTACTTTTGATGCCAATGGCAACAGATTCAACAGGAACAAAATTCTAGAAGTCAAATAAAAAAGGTTTGAAAAGCAAAGAAGTTAAGATAATTTGCAAAAGAGAATAATTAACATCACTGCAAATATTTGTCTTGAAAGCTACAGGAATTTAAACACGCAGCTAATATATATGTTAGTGTTGTTTGGGCAAGAACTATGAATAATTACATAAAGTTATATTTTACAATAAATGTAGTAAAGCAGTCCTTTGCCAGTTTACATCTTTGAACAATGTGTCTTACCCCTACTTTCAGTCTCTATACATATATGAATTTTAAAATTAATACCTTTGAAAGTAAATTAGAAAATAATTAATTAACTGAAAATGAAACAGAAATTAAATATAAAATTTTGTGTAAAATAAAATTATATCTAGTTTTAAAAAAAAGAGTCGAGAATAAGAGCTGTTACGTCTGATCAATGAGTCTTCTTTATAGCTGAAAATGCATCCTATCAACTGAAGCCAAGAACACTAAATTTAAGACTCCATTTTGATTTGTGTTAGATTAACATCCTACTGCAAAGCAATGAGGGTTGAGGCAAATCTCAAAGTTCTAAGCAAATGGTCAAGTAACAACACTGGTGAACATGTTCCACTTTCCAACCATACCAAGGAGAAGATGATGCTAAACATATACCAAGCTCACAATCATGGTGAACTTAGGTAACTATACATTTTGCTCAGCTACCCCTAAGGGTGGCTCTTGAGATCCAGGAGAGAATGGAATCTACAAATAAAACAAAGTAGAGGGTTGCGGTGCCGGGAAAAGGTTGAACCAGAATTCAAGAAGAGCCCAAGAAACAAATAGCATGGCCCTGTCATGGACTTGATTGATAATACTTTCCTTTTGTAGGCTATACTAATTTCAATGCATATTATTTTGTATACTAATGTAATATAAAAATATTCGCTATGGATGAATAACTTTTTGAATTGAGATATGCATAGCATCATCACCCATTAATTTCACATAAAATTGAGAGTCATAAACCAAAAATTACTTCCAAGAAACCCGTGGAAAAGTCCCAGATGAATGCTTGTTGTTGGGTAGGCCTAGAACCCTAGGGCTTTTGTTGTCAGGTTCCTCTGTTCTGCAGCCAAAACTTCTTGTCAACAGTCACAAGGCCTTTTATTTAAAGTCGATAACACATCTTTTTCAAAAAAAAGATAAGAGTACTGGCTACGAACGACTTATTTCACATCCTTAGCAGATGACAGAGATCTAAGAAAATGACAAAATATAAAAATCAGTATGATGTAATCTCTGAAGTCAGTTAAAATCGAGCACAAAATTAATTTATAAGCTACAATGCTTTGACATTGCACAATTAAAATTCCTCATTATCTAATAAAACAACTTTCTAACAGGCATTGCCATTTGATCAGTATAAATAAAGAAATGCAGTATATGGTTTGACGAAATTTGCATGTAGATTAACACTGATTACCCAGTTGATTATTCTATTATATTTTACTGGCCCAATTCTTTCATTATATTACAGGTATTAGGAATGGAACTTGAAACTTTCTAAATTTGGTTCAATAATTTTTTGCTGATGTATAATGCCAGATCTGGAAATCATGGAAACGTAAATCTCGAACAAGCTAATTGCTGCATTAAGAACAGGCCCTGCAGCCAGAGTAACATTCTACTTTCCAAGCAAAATCCTGAATTAAATTTGGCTGCTGCAAGGATTTTATATGAATTTAAGTATATTTGACAATTTATCTATACATGTATCTGTGTTTATACTGTTAATAGAGTCTATAGCATTCTAAGTTGTTTCTATAACAACAATAGAGCTTTTTTTTGTCAATATAATATAACTTAGTTACCGTCTTTTTCCTTAAGTGCCATGTTTGCAGTTCTGTAAAAACTCCACAAACTGTTGATGCTAAGCATTTAATTTTCGTTTCGTATTGCATTTCCGCGACAAATACAGGGCTAGATTATTATTAAATATTTAAGTAGGTAACTGTTCATGTCCTACTGAGAGAGGGGAGGGAGATTTTTTTATACTTTCAACGTATTTAATTCTTGTGTATTTAATTTACAAAAGATCATGCACTCAAACTTATTCAAATTAAAATAAAACAGTTTAAATTTTGGGAAATTTAACACCCCTAATAAATTACTTTTTCTAAGTTTTATATTATGTTGTTTTATAATCTCTATAAAATATGCTGCAATATAAATTAAAAGATGTCTGATCCTGTAATTAAATAGTATTTAGATAGTGTTGCGTTTTCTAATAATTATTTTTTTTAAATTACTATTTTGTATAAAATTACTTTAAATTTTAAATTTTGCATTTTTTTTACATGCTATATACTGAACCAACTGTTTTGAAAGTGCTCTGCAATTAAATATTTTTCAAACTCTGCTACTTAAAACCTGGTTATAATTCTACATGAGTTATATTCCAAGCAACTTCTGTAGTAAGTGATTAAAATTGAAACTACAAAAAAAAATCTGATTTTGAGGAAGGAAAAGGGGTGATTTGCAATGCCTAAAGCCCCCAGAGGACTAATCCATTCTCAGACAAAAAAAAAAAATTAGAAAATTTGATTGTATCTAAACATTCATATTATAGAAATCAAATCTCTAAAAAAGGTACCACAAGGTGGAGTAACTAAGGTGGGGCAGGTAGGCACATGCCCTGGCCACAGTTGCTGTGAGGTACAAAATTAAGGAATCAATTGGTTGTATTAAAAAAGAAAAGTAGGCTTGAAGCTCTTAATCCCAAGTTTCTTATAAATTGAAATGGTTTCAAACAAAATGTGGGAAAATCTTAAGGATACAGTCATTTTACAACCCGGAAGTCAAGCTGCAAACAAATAACAAATAATATTATAAGTTAGAGATTTCCTGACCAAAACCCCAAATGCAATTAAAGCTGACGAACTTGATTCCCCACCGAGACACAAATTTGTGTCTCGTGAGGTGATAGATAAGTGAACATAGTTATGTTTCTGATGGTTTCATGGTATGCCCGATTCATACTGACTGGGTAGATATCAGTTTCTTCGGAAGTTGATAAATGTCTGCAGTGTCATTCTATTTTCAATTAGCATTCAGCAAAGAAATGAAGAATGGAAAATATACTCCATTTTTTTGGTAGAGTAAGAGTTCCAACAACTTTAAAAAAGATGTAAGTTCGCTTATCTTTACATTGTTTTTAAAATTGATTATTTGTGTAATTTGAAGTGATGAAATGCAATAGTGTTGACAATTTTATGTCAAAAACCTAGATGCAGTTGCTCTGCCAAACAAAACAAACACCCCCCCCAAAAAAAAAAAAAATACTGAGAGATAGAGAGAAAAAGACCCTTATAAAGTTTTGCAATTGGTGGTAAACATTATCAGTCCCAGAGCTGACGTTGGAAATCAAGTATAAATGAAAGTGATTTCTTCAATAACTAACGAGAACAAATACATAAAAGTAAAATTCAATTCCTGCTCGTATGCTGCTTTTCCTTCGCCGCTGATACGCTTATTGTCACCAATTAATTTTACTGTTAACAAACATATTAAAAATTTGCTTTGACTAACAAATCATTAAACTACCAATACCCAGCCTAAAATAACTATTTAAATATAGCAGTAAACCTCATGTTTAGCACATGTACAAACATTTTAGTACCAAGGTATTGTAATTATAAACACTTTTGCTTCAATAAAAGCCAAAAAGGTTAATTTATAACATTTAGGATACACTAAAGTTTCTTTTAAAATTTTTTCAGAGATAATGTATCATTTTTTTTTATGCACATAAATAATGTGCCTAAGACAATAATAAGTAAGTGCAATCTTACATGTCATAGATACATTAATAAAGTTATAATTTTAACTGTACGTGCATTTTTCCCTGCAATAGTGTATCCACTAATTTCATGCAATGAATTCTAACTTGTTATATGGTGCTAGATAAAACATTATTAAAACTTATTAGTGGAAAGATTTTAAAGATATAAAGGAAAATTATGTGACTTAATTATATCATGAATATTATTAAATTATATTTGAATACTAAGGTTTTGTATGATTTTATCTGTGTTAGCAAAAAGATTTACTCCACTGTTTAGACTTTTTATATAATTGTCTGTAAGCAAAAAGTAAAGTATATAATTTTTTTTCATTTTTATTCATATGTATGTGGGGTTTTGTTTTGATTGACTGAGATTTGTACACATTTTATATTATTTTTCAAATACTATGAATGGAATGCTCTTTTATTTATACTTCTTTCTGATATATCAAAAGTCCTTTATAAAAAACTTTGATTTTATAAAATTTTCTTTTGAAAATATATAGCAAAATTTTTCAAAAATTTGTAATGTGTAACTCTATCAACTCAAAAATGTTTTATATAAGCTATTTTTTTAGTTTATTTGAAGTAATCTTTTCACTCAATCGCATAAAAGTTTCCTAAAAGAAAATGAGGATCACATTTCAAAAGAAAAGAGAGGAGAGGGGAGGGCTTAGTCGGGCATTTGGCCTGGGATCAATTTTATGTAGGTACACCACTGACTACTGAAAGTTAGACTCTAAAAATAGGCTACGAAATTTATGCAAATGTTCTTTTTTAGGTGTTGCCAAGAACTCAGAAACTGGCCATATTTCTTTAGTTTAATTTTTCAAACATTTCTCATGACTGAAGTATTAAAAGAAATTCCTTAAAGAAATATCACACAGAAACAACTTCAATTCATCTTAAAATTCAGGAATTTCTTCTACTGATTTGTTTTGCATTTTGTAACATGAATAAATTTATTTTCAACAAAATGTAATGGAAATCCACCATTTATTTGTCTAGATATTGATTGTTTGTTTCCAAAGAAAACTTATCGATTTTTTAAAAAGATTTATACATGATTCCATTAAAAAAACAAAGATGAAAGACGATCAATAAATTTGAAAGAAGATTAAATAAATTAGAAACAGAATGCAGTCAGACTTTTTGCCTCCCTCCCCCCTTCTTCTTCTTTATCTTCGCCCATATTATTAAAATAAGACATTTTTCACAAAAGAATAAGAACATTCTTTCAAAAAATAATAATGATCACATGAAGAGATCTTTAGAAAAGAAAAAATTATAATTTAATCAGATTTGAATTTAATAAATTCAAAACAGGTAAAATCACTAAATAATTTTCTTTTGTATCTGCTGGATTTTTGAGCAAGCATTTCTCTGAATCCCTAGATCTGGTCGGGAGAGTTCTTCCAAAATACACGGAAGCTTCTGCCTAAGAAATTTTAAAGTAAATGCGTGACAATAATAAAAATTTTTCAAAAAGGAAAGATAGAGTAAATTAGTGTTTCGAAGAACTAAATATTGCAGATTTTTTAATGTTTTATTCTCTACATCAAAAAATTTTCTAGATTTCGAAGATACAAACCACTCATTCATTAATTTCAACTTGAAAATGTTATGGATAAAGAGAGCAACTACAAAGACCAAGATATGTGACATATTTCATAAATATAATATTTTCCTACGGTATATATTTTCTTACTATTAGTGTTGGCATTAAAAAATGTAAAAAATTTGAAAATTATGGAGGACCATCGTAAAATAAATAAATTTTTGAGTGTACGTGTGGTAAAATGATTCTAAAATTTATGGTTTCCTACCCATAGGAATACTAATTTAATTAAACTAGTCAAACTCCTGCTATAACAAACTCAACGGACTGATCCAGAAGTTCGCTATAACCGAGAGTTCTGCCATATCCGATTTTTTTCAAAGATTGGTTACAAAATTTACTATCATCCTTAAACGCTTGTGTTGAACAAATGAATTCATACTATTTATGATTCGATAATAAATTAAAAACATATTTGTTTTAAAAAAATTAATGAGTGATGCTAATTGTACTTTTAATTTTCGCGAACCTCTTTGGTACTGTTCAGAATTTTCTTGTAGGCTGAGATTATCACGCTAAAAAAATTCTTCCAAATGCTCCCAACTGTAGATTTTGAAAGAGAAAATTCTCTGCAAACAGCAGATTACCTCACCGCTTTCTATTCTTTAATAATTTTCACTTTATCCGATGGAAAGCTCTGTATTTAACAACACAACTCATTTTAAATCTACGCCATGTCAACAACTCAAACGAGCATTCAGGAAATGGAACTAAAGAAAGTGAGAGAATGTACAGATATATGTGCCAAACTTTAGTGCTTCGAGCCAGAAACAAGAAACAGATGCACATTTCAGGAGTACAAAGGAAGGCAGTTGAGTTTGGCAACTATTCCTTCGGTCGCACTTTTACCATTGTCACATTGGGTGATGATTGAAAGACCATCATAGGGGTGGTCCCAGTTAATACGGTTTTGCTCTCGAAGATAGTGATACCCAGTGACAGGTCAGCTAATTGAGTGCGGCATGTGTGGCCCAGCTGATGGTAAAAAGTTCTAAGGAATAAGACGAGATGATTCTGAGAGACAGAGCTGGAAGAAAATTGGGAATTTTATTCACTAAACTGAATTCTCGAGCTTTTGAAGTTTATTGCTATTACATTTGGAAATGTATTAGTTGTATAGATTTCCATGGTGACCATTTGAAAAAAATTCGTTATAATCAAGGTTCGTTATACCAGGATTTGAGTGCCCCTGCTATGAACAAATTTTTCAATTAGGGAAAACGAAATGTCATAGCATACTGGTATAGTTCATGTCTAATGCAGTTAAATGCAAAATTCAGTCATGCTTCATTAAAAAAAGAAAAGAAAGAATTTCAGCATTATTTAGTCATTTTAAAAATAATGTCCTTTGTTTCAAATATACCAAACCAGAGAAATGCTATATGCTATAACTTCGAAATATAAAGAAAATAACTTCTTTTCTGTCTTTTAAAAAATGCTGAATCAATATATCTGGGTGTAGTGGAGCCGGGCATGCATCAGAACGCTGTTCCAGAACTACTTTTTATTTATGAGAAATAAATATTTTAAAAAGTGTGGAAACCCCTTTAAACAGCCGAATTTTAATACCCAGGCTAGAGCTTAAGTACTGCTTTCAAAGCATCCACTGCTTATTTTGAATTACACCACTGATTACATTAATACAGTACAATATACAAATATTACTGGAAATATAATACGCCAAAAAACACTCCTTTAGAATTAAATAGAATTTATACAGGAAAACATGACTAAAATATCATTTGATCACAAAATAAACAGTTCATACCTTTGTCTCTCATGCAGAACTTCTCACTGAGCTAAACACTTTCGAAACATCGACACTTTGGAAAACATTTACTGTTTTCAATAGAACTCTGAAATGAAGAATGAAAACAAATAACAATTAAAGATATAATTAGGTATCATTAATAATGATGGCCTTCCATTGAAATATCCCAACTTTAGTATAAGGAATGTGCATGACATGAAGCTTAGAAAAGTTAAAGAAGAAATAATCCTCCAACTACATTTCGTGAAAAAACTACAATATGATTAAAAATTATAATATATCCCATCCTGAACATGAACTTTCAGAAGAAAACCATAAAAATGCTTAAACACCTTTAATTAGCTTTAATTTTAGGCACCGTTGACACTATCAGCGTCAGATAATTTTGAAAAGAAAACCTTGATTCATAGGGGAACACCATAGCATTTTAGGACTAATTTGGTAATTACTATAAATGCATCAAAATAAAGCATATGCACTTGAATACCAAACATGTGGATGGTCTGTTTTGAATGTAATGTTTCAATCTTGAATTCTAAATGTGTCTTGCTAATTACTACACACAGAAAGAAGTCATTAAAATTTGTAGGGATAATTTTCCAGTGATTAGGATTTAATACATATAAAAATACAATCAAATTAAAGACTCATGAGCATGGGATGAAATAGTACAAAATCTATCAACCTAAAATTTTTAAATGCTAATGAGAGGAGAATAAATTACAAATTTTAATAGCCCACTCAAAAGGGAAAACTCTTATCGCGTTATTTGTTAAAAGCAAAGTGGTCAGTAAAACATTTAAATGGAATTTATCGTGCCATAGACAAAGCTACGCACAAAAACATTTTATGGTTTGCATAATTATTGTACAGTTCCCCAAAAAGTCACTTCTTGCATTAGTATTTTATGACATAAGGAGGGATAAGGTTGCAAATGACCCAGTGAACAATCTTTTGCAAGATCAATGATTCAGTTAATTAATACCGAATTAGGAACATTTTCCCATCACAGAAGTAAATTCTTTTCAATCGTCTAACTCCTAATTTGTCTCCATATAAGGCAAGCAAAAAATTTCAAAATGAAATTCAATTAGTATTTGAGATTAAAAAAATGGGTCGAGCATCAAGTTTAGCTAAAAAACAAATCAACATGAAAAAGAGATACTAATTACAACTTACACCTTGTTAATATTGTTTGTTTCTAACATCTCCAAACTATTGAAAATATTTCAGTTTTTTTTTATATATTTGTAGTCTTATAATCTCTAAATCGAAAAACTATGAACCTAAAATCCCAAAATATTTTCTTCCGTTTTTTTTCTCCAATTATATTAAAAACACATCATAACAATACAACATTTTAGTATTACCACTTTCTTTTACTTCCTTGTTTGATAATGTTTTTAGGGAAGATTCGTTGTGTTTGGAAAAACTAATTTCTGCTACATCAGGCAAATTTCAGAAATTAGAACTTAACATTTACCATCAGCTCTGGCACCTTCATTTTAAAATTACTATTCACAATATTAATGCACTCCAATAATATATGCATATATTTTCAAACAATTTTATTAGCGAAGCAAAAGTATAATTTTTTACAACCCATTAACATTATGCTCACTGCTATTAATCAAAATTATTTACCAAGTCTCTTTGACATTTTAAAGTGAAATTAATGTAAGTTGTGCTGGACTTCTGGGGGAGTTGTTCTGGGCATAAGCTGCATTTATATTTCTTGTTTTGAGTAACAACAAAGTTCAGTACGATTCGCGCATTTTAACTTGATAATGTCTCTTCATCTGTTCTTCCAAGCACAAGAACCTGATGTATATACACTGTGGACAAATGCTAAGGGCCATTTTAAGATGCAAAAAAAAAAAATTTGACTTAATAGAATACAATGGTTCGCAAAATCAGTTGCAGAGACTACAGGACATACACCTCATCAGAATTATATTTATAGTGACACCGACCAATGAGGCATTTAGGAGGCGTCCAGAAAGTGAAGAAATAAAAGTGGATTTCAGCCCACCCCTACCAGAAAGCTAATAATCAGTTGAGACTTTCATTAATGGTTTAATGTGCCTAAGCTTACAATTTACTTTCATAAAAAATAGAAAATATTCGTGAAAACACATAAAGGCTTTTTATACCTTAATTTTTCCATGTGTTTTTGTTTATAACATGCAGAATTTTCAACCTAATCTCTGGCAAACTTGCTATGAGTATTTGACAATATGTAAAAGATAGTATTAAAAATTTGAATCAATTAATTTGACATTACAGGAAATAAGAAAATTAAAGTAAATAATTTTACTGTGCATGTGCAAAAAACATAGGAAATTTTTCATAACTTCAAACCAGATATATATTAGTAACTTATAAAAAAATTCCATATCAACTCTGTTAATATTCAGAAAGATATCAGCATTGCAACGAGGTGAATTTCAGTAAACTCTAAGATGTTTAAAATGATATGGGTCCATGCACAAACTGAAATTTTCTAAAATTTGAATCTTCAAACAGTTATCATTGAAATGCAATTTAATTTATGTATTTAATTTATTAATATATTACATGAGATTCAGGATTCAAGTTTCATAAAATTCAATATTACTGTAAAATGACATATTGTCACATATACATTTTAGTTTCATACAATTGGTTGAAAACTTCCGCGTTATAAGCAAAAAACACAAAAAAATTATGGATTTTTTATAGAAACTCATATCTTAACGAATATTCATGCTGTTTTTTTACGAAAATGCCTGCAATCATCATGGACATCAAACAAACCATTGATGAAAGTTTCAACCTCATTATCAGCTTTATGTGAAATGGGTGGCCAAATCCCAAGTCCTACAATTTTCCTAAACTGCCTACCACTGTATACTGTATAAGTCTGTTTATGTGTCCTTCTCCCAAAGAAGAACCTTCAATCTTTTACAAAAAAGGCACGCTTAGTTCTCAAAAAATACAACATAGAAAAAATGAACAGTTCAACGGGAAGCTAACTTTAGTAAGTCCGCTGGTTTTATGGACATCGAGTTGTAGCATACTTCACATGCAAAACGTATGTGATTATACAATTTTTATTCAAACAATTTAGACAGATTGAGATCGTTATTACTTGTTTTGTTTGTTAATTAATGAAATTATGATTTTAAAGAATTTAATCTGTGAATGTGACATGCAAAGGTACAATACGTACCCATCTAGTTTTTGAGGTCAAAGGGTTAATATCGACACTTGGCATCTCTTTCGGTGCTACCATCTTTCCTACTTTGAGAGATATTTTGTCCGTAGATATTTCAAACTGACTAAAGTGAATATCTGTGAATTTTGATCTGATCAATTTTCTTTCAGAAACGAAAATAATGGAAACCGATAACACCACATACAGGGAAATAGTTTCATGCCGATTTTCGAGTGTTTAAACCTGGCTGAGCAACAAGGTTTGTAAATCTGTAAGAACCTAACTTCACTGAATTTTACCTTCGAATCTGAACTGATTCCCATTATCGATAAAAAATTCTGATCAATGCTGTGGTTAATAATTAAGTATAATTAGAATTTTAAAAAATTAAGCGAAATTTTTGAAATTTTATTTACTTAGTTTGCTGACCACAATGATGTTGTTGTTGGCAGAGAGTTTGATATCCTTGTGCTAACAAGGTGCTAATCCATTCATGGAATATAAAGAATTTCTAAGCTGTCCAGCTATTCAATAAATTATCCCTAAAATTTTTTACCAATAGGGTCTCGAGAGGATTTTGGATACAGAAACCCTACCATATAGTTTTGCTTAATGGAATAAATATCATTTCACACACCAAAGAGAATCAGAGCTGAACATTATCAGAGTTCATGGATACTTCAAGACCTCTCACAATATCATCCATATTCTAATTTCTGAGAACAATATTTATTGTAAAACAAAATTTCAGATGGATAATCTGCATTTCACAATCCAGAAGTTCCGGACTTTTAGAAAGTAAAAAATCCGGACCATTCGGCTCTGATCATGAAGAATAAAATGTAGGCTAATTTATGATCAGAAATCGATTCCAAAAAAAGAAAAGACATAAAGCAGGGGAAAAATCAGCACCTACTAGCCATGTTAATGGATTTGATTACAATCACCTGAGCCTATTAATCAGATTCAGATGAATAAATTCTAACGATACCCTTTTTGAAGACAATATCAGCTAGTAAATTCCTGGGGCATTTTTTTTCTTTTGGGTACTGAAATATAATAATAAATTACTTTATAGCTTTATAATACTTTATAGTTTTATAGATATCCCTCCTAAGTATTTTGTAAAGGCGATCTCAATTTTCAGATTTTTTCCTATTTCGTACTCTTTGTGAGCAGCTCACAAATATTACATTTTTCTTAGTGATTTTCACTATTTCTTAATAAGATACAGCCTTTTGGTTAGGAATAATGTCAAGCAGCTGACAAACATTACCAAGTAGGAAAAAAATCTGGAAATTAAAATAAAATCAACAAGCCTTTTGGTTTATGAGGGCAGTATAGTTCTAATACTTTTTTTACTACCTAAGTTTGGTAAATGTATGTACTTGTACTGTATAATTGTTTTCATAAATGCAGAAGAAAACACAAAAAATAAAACCACTGTCAAATTCTTAATTAGTTTTAGAGTGAATAGATCTAGAAACTGATTACTTGACCAAACAAAAATAGAAATGAAGAAAACACTCTTGCTATATGCAACAGTTTTAATGTTTATTATTAAATTTTTTTATGAATGCAGTTTTTTTATTCTTTTTTTACAAACCATTAAAAAATATTTTATCAGCACACTTTTTTTGATTATTAGCAAGCATTTAACAGATGAACAGAAAACAAGCACCTCTTATTTTAATTCCAGTAAATCAAATAATCAAAAAATTTCAGAATTACCTTTTATCATCATCATTTTCTCCACAGTTTCTTCCCATTTTTTTAAATTCTTCTATCTTCATTTAGAAAATGATTTAGGATGCTTCATCTGGAAGTCAATGAACTGATATTCTCTCATCAGACCCGGTAAAAGAGCTCTTGTAGCTGTGAACAAATTATAAATGTGAATTAATCCTTTTCTTCCATTTTCACAAATTATGCCAGAATCAAATGTCCCTGATTTGAACAGTCGATTAAAAAAATCTATTAGTAATACATTGGTGATATTAGCAAATTACACTGAATTTTAGATTTTGCTGACAATTTTTATTTTTCGTATATGAAAACTGAGGCAGTATGCGACAAATGCAGATTGCAGAAACTGCAACCAAATGATGGCCGCAGCGTATTGTATTTGCTGTGGAGATGTTATCTCGTGATCGAAAATGAATACGATTTTCTAAAATCAAGATTATTTTTTTCAGATGAAGCAATATTTCATCTGAGCAACAAAGTGAATAACTGCAGAATTTGGGGCTCAAAATCACCATGCAGTACAGGAAATGGAAAGAAACAGTTCAAAATCAATGTGGTGTCCTCTTTCACGATACAATCATAGGACCATTTTTTCTTGCTGAGTGGCCTCTGTGACTTCCAAACATTTACCTGGACAAGCTGCACTTACGCAATACCCCAAATGCAGCATTTTATGTCCCACTGATATCTTCCTTAATAAGATGGGGCCCTCCTCAAATGTATCAAATGCGTTCGGTTACTCGACTACAACTTCCCGCAATGATGACAGGTGACCTGCGCTCACCGCCCAACGCACCTGCGGACTTCCACAAATCGACTTTTCTAAAGCCGCCACCGTGCCATCAAAAGCTGCCAATGGCATCCGCATGCCGTTAATCTCTCATGCCTCAATCACCGCCACGCTACCACTGCCAAGCATTACGGCCGAAACTGATTGATATCATATTATAGTACTATTTACTTAAAACTTTGAGTATCTGTTATTTACGATATTTTCATGTTTTTATATACTTAAATAGATGGATTTATTGTTTATAGATGTTAATGATGAATATTATAGGCCGATACAGCTGAATATTATAGGTAACGCCGCCATATCACACAAAGAAAGACCAGCCGCTTATATCACAAAGATATGCAAATAGATACGTCATCAAAGTCACAGAAAGTTCTTAAAAAAATAGCCTGGTGCTTCCTAATTTCATGCAACTACCGCTAATAACTGAAGAAACTGTCAATGTGAAAATATGTTTCCAAGGTGCCTGACAAGGAGAACATCAATTTTTGAGTAGAAGGTGATATTGACGCAGCCAATACTAGGATTTTATTATAGTGAGAAAATGAACATCAAACCAAACGAAATTATGCAGAGTGTACAACTCCATTTATTTCATAAAGAAGTTCACATGGAATCATACTTAAAAAAACAATCTACATTTAACTGGATAGATTCCAAATTTGAGCATTCAAAAATGTTGACTATAAAAAGTAAAACGATGAAAGGAATAGATACTACATTTCCTAGGTAAAAAAAGCCAGTAAAGCATAAATAATTCCATCTGAGATACTTTATATGACAATGCAGGAACAAGGTGGATGATATCTTCATACATTCTCATTAGGGCAGCAAAATGGAAAAAATTATAAAGTTGGATACTGCTTTAAAAATGATCCTGAGGGTTTTTTAAAGCTTTACAAGTAAATGGACTTAAAACAGAGTATAATCAAACAAAGGACTAAAAACATTTTTCAGAAGAAATAATATAGTTCTATAATTATGCAAAGTACTTACAAATATAGTACTTTAAATATAATGTACAATAGATGCAAAGTTCTAAATTGATAAGATACAAATATAAAGCAGATAAAAAATTTTAAAAAAAGTCGAAAACAATTCACGAAATTGTCATAGTATATAGCTTAAAACTCTAGGTAGATATGGTTAAAGTCTGTTGAGATATCGCAGCCCAAAGAGGTTCAGAGAATTCCTAACAACCACACGAAATTTTCGTATTTAGAAATCATAATTTTAGATCAAATTTTGACAAATAAAGCGTGAGAAAGGTGTTACATGGTTCATTAAGTTTTGGTGTCATTCAACCCTATTCTATTTTTCATACAGAGTGAAACCGATACACCTGTCTGGTAGTTCGTTATGTGAAACACCTTTTCCATAGAAATCAATGTGAAATACGATTATGCCTTTCCATGCCGAAAGTGGTATTCAGTACTTATATAACGTTTATTCAAAGAAAATTATTTTATAAATCGTTATGAAGTTTGAATTACTTCAGAAAGATCTTATCCTTTGATGCAACCAACCAGCATGGACAAGATATATTTTCAGAAATGAAAGCAGAATGAGTGCTAAACACGGACTGATGTAACTTTGTTCTGTTATCCTATAAAGAAAGGCACTAAACAAGGCCGTCAAATCGTTCAATTAAATACGCCATGACTTATCTATTACGTAGTGTATCAACAACTGTAAATGTAGCTGGTATAATTTTAAAAAACCTTTCATATCTTAAATATACGAAATCAAAAATGAAAATAACCAAAGTCATTCGTCCTATCCAAAACGTCATTACTATAAAACAGCCCAAAATGCATTCAATCAACAGTTAAAACAGGTAGGTTGTTGTGCACGCGACAAGTACCGACACCTAGTTTGATAGGAATTAAAGCAAAAAATAAAAGCTCCGTATAAGTAGGCAAAATCCGAATTCCCTCTCCTCGTTATAGAAACGTATGCCCGTTACAAAGTCCTTTTTTTTTTTTACAATTTATTTTGCTCGTTATGAATCACAAGTTATGGAGTGCTCACCTGTATTGTCATTGCAGAAAATATAAATTAATAAAGTTATCCTTAATAAGGCATCTAAACCTTTGAACTGGTTGACAAATAAAATATAACACACTCTCACTTCACGGATAACACTTCAATTTAATTTTGAAACAAATATGTTGGTTCGATCTAATTTACAAACAAAAGAGGATGATAGAAGAGCCATGTGATGGATAAACACTACAGCAAATATGTCCCATCGGTGTAATCATTTAAAGTTATGGTGGAAATCTAAGGAAAATGTACTGCTTGAAAACAAATTTTGAGTTTTCTAAACACCTACAGTAAAAATAGATGAGTTATTTGAAAAAGAGCAGAAAATATCCAATAAGGTGACATCATTACTGTGAAATCTGATTCAGTGGTGGTTACAAGCACTGAAACATTGATTGGGTAAAATTGACCGTCTTCAAACTCTGTAAGCAACTTAGCTACAATCAAGCCTTAACAAAAAACTTGCCCAATTCACTGGACAGTTTTTGAATGAGTTCACAACAGTATTAAATCTGGGATTCGGTCTGGGGGGTTGTAAATTTTGTATTTGGTCATGACGAATGTCAACCTCAAGGCTAAAGTAAACCAAAACTGTTTAACTTTATAATAGACTTACCACCTGACAATAAGAATTATAAAGAACAATTCAATACTTTCACCGAATAAAAATTACAATGAAATAATCACAAAAAATGTCTTTGACCTACACAAACTACAAATTACAAGGAATGGGATTACAAAAGTAGGAAAATTTTCGTATAGCTGCAGAAAGCAATATTGAAACTTTTTATTTTTTAAAGAGGGAAATTAAGAAAAGACAGTTGTAATTTTATTTAAAATCAAGAATTCTGGGCTTGTCTGGGGGAGCTGTAGCCTGATAGCCCCCCCCCCCCCCTGATTCACCGGTCTACAATAAACCAGGTTCTAGTTCACAGAGAAATTCGGCATTTTGTTTGCAATCTAATTGAAATCATGCTTGTTAAAGAAGACTCATGCCATGGTCAACCCTGATTTCAATAAGTTCAGTCCACCTTTTCAGTCTGCTGTTCGTCAGGAGCAAGAACGAAAGTTTTACACAATAAGAGAGAAATAGCATTTCTGTAAATCAAAGACAGTGGAAACGAAGAAGTGTGATGTTTCCTTCATGCTTTCAGGAAAGGAATATGGGAGAAAAAACTAAGAGTGATGTACTTCTACCTGATGAAAGCGTTGTATTTGGAAGGAAAAGGGAAAATTACAGAATCTGCTGAAATTGGGCTATCGCTACCACATCTGATACATGCCAGGAGGGATATAATTCTTAAGGAACGAAAGTCATCCTTCAGTTTGCCACATTGTCCATCGAAAGCTGGCTGCTCTGTCATGCGTTACAAACATCTGCAGTAAATTTCTGTCAGGAAACCCAAATAAAAAAAAAGTCCAATGTAATCTTCCAGATCTGTACAAATAGGCCAAGTACACCAATCATCGTAGATATTGCTCAGATGAAGTCCTGAACGGATTCGAAGAATGCGGTGTCAAATAGTGCTGGAAAATAATTCGCTCTTGGGGTGTACAAATGGCATTGAGTGATCCTGGCAGATGATGTTCCAGACACTCAAATATGTACTATTGTGAAATGGTCATCATATGTACACTCTTAAGCACTCATCAAACACTCCAGTCATACATATAAACTGAATTATGGAGTGGAACGCTGAGTTTTGTGACAAATATATTGCGTTGAGGTATTGATGTCAATGGTGCATACTTAATTTCAAGCCATCCTGAGGAAAAAAGTGACTCATCTGTTCACAATATTGTTCTGTGGAAATGACGATCTTCAATATCTCTTTGCAATGCTGCATTAGTATTAAATTGTTTCAACATCAACAGGTGCAAGTGTAACTCATGATGCTCATTTTAAATTTAAGTGTGATAACAGTTGTACACACGCAGTGGATTTCAAAATGGTGACTTATTCAAGATGAATGCAATTTTAGAAACAGAATGCTGACAGTGTTTTGATTCCTGGGGCCTCGTCATTTTCATTTCCTAGCTCATTTTCTAAATGGGATGAAATTGCGACTGGTATAAATACGTAACTGAACGAAGTAATGA